>JAYMFT010122382.1:0-13228 GCA_038088735.1 Panulirus argus | reverse complement strand
TTCCCTGTCTTTTCTTCCCGTTTCTTAATTCTCTCTATTTTTCAATTAGGGCCCGGCCTTGATGTGGACTTTTGTCCGTGACTGGAGCCTGCAACTCAGAAAAAAAAAAAAACATCCATCAACTCATGGTTCTACGATCCTTGAGCCACAGAGGAGACATTACAGGGGTGGCACAGCCAATGCTGGAGGTACATGGTCGGCTGTCTCCTCCTGGGTTCTTAACACTGGTGTCGTGATGTTTGACCCAGCCCAAGGTTAGACGTCGAAAAGAGTTCCATTACAGTATATGTCATTAGTTACGGTTGATATAGCGCTTGCATTAAACATGCATTTGATTTCATGCAATTAGAGTTTGTCCACAGTGTATATTTAGTTATTTGTACAGTAATTAGTTGCTGCGTGTTTTCTTTAGCGTACCTGTTTTCATTATATTTGTGCACAGAGTTATTCAGACTACATGAAATGCTGAAATAATTTGTTTAATTAACATATTCACAGAAAGAAATCTACATATTTCTTCCCAGCCCCAGCAAACGTAAAAATCGTGACTCAGTTTACCAGAAATACTGGAAAATCTCAAGCAAGTTCGTGCGATTGATTTCAATGTCAGCAACCGTGGATTACTCTCTACCTTCGCGTTGAAATCTCCAATGGATTATTTTTTTTTTCTTTTTTCTCTTTTGAAATCGGTTCTGTTCTATTGGGTTCTTTGGCATTCTCCTCATTACTGTGAATTCAAACCATTAGACAGTTATATCCATCATCGTCATAGTAGTGTTCTTTCTCATTATCATAGTACCATCATCATCATTGTCACTGTCATAATCATTTTTGTCACCTTGATGGTCACAATCATGTTGCATCTTCCACACCACTAACATTACATGCCTTGCCACTCCAACTGGTACGACCCTCACTATCGCATCACTTTCACTATAACCACAATGATCGTCACTTTCACCACAACGTTTATTTTTCCCATTACCAATGCAATAGTCGCCATTATTACCACAAAGCATCTGTCACTATCATACTCCGACATGACTTACGGCCAGTATCCCCTCTCGCCCCACGAAATGGCAATTGGTTTTCCAATACAGAGGCAAAGACGTGAAGAATATGAGTAGGTTCCTGATGAGGGAGGCCTCAGGAGAGCATTCTTGGACACGGTTCTTGCCACAACTCATCTAACACGGCAGTGACCCGGAGGACAAAATTATTAAACCAAAGCTCCCAGAGTCTGTCTTCAACTCTAGTCTTATACATACCGCAAGGATGAGAAGACAGCAATTAAATCGTTCAAAATACAGACCATCAACTCTTACCTTATCATCACTGAATGAAGTAGGGTTGCAAGGTGAAGATCCACGATAGAGTATTTTCAATCATGCGTTCATCGTATGCCACATGATCGCGAATGAACGCGCCGGGGGGAAAGCGATCACATGAAGCACTAACGAGGGAAGCGCCGGACCTCAGGGTTACATAAGACCCACAGACATAATTACAGCCTCGATGCAAGGGTCGGTTTGATCAGCCATTAGCTGAGCCACCAGCGGTATACCGACCACCTCGTCAACTAGTCCAGACAGTTATTCCAAAACGAATCGCCACTGATGATAACACGGAGTGCCTTCACCATCACCAACACTCCCCATCACTGACTAACTCCCACTTCCTCCGCCAACAGGCCGACTCGGCTACTGACCTAGAGACACCACTAACCCAAATGTCCGGGACAAAGTCTTGCCAGAGGAATGCTCTTCCCTCATCAGGACCTCGAGGAGTCTCCAGTCGTCCTCGGCCTCATTCTAATGTTATTGACACTACGTGCGTCTGATGGAGTTCCTCACCTGGTGTAGTCGTGAAGGTGCGCCAGCTATTCGACGCTGGACAATACAGTACCTGATGATACAGCAATGGACAATACCCCACCGGTGGGTAAACTCCCGGACAATTCTCCATCGGACAATTTAACCGCTGGCCAGGTCGCCAAAGGACAATCTGCATCAGCAAATGATCTTACGACGTACATTTCATTAAGTGTTGCCAAAGTAGCGGATTGGCTATAGCTGGAACTCTCCCGTGGAAAAGCACACGTAGGCTGAAGTCGTCGGCAGCCATATTCTCCACAAGTTTGAGGAATCCAGTGATGAAACGTCAGTTGGTTAAAGCGAACTGTCCTACACTCGTTAGTGGTAACGATGAAGTCACCACATCCTAAGTATTTTTTTCCGATGTCGTAGAATCAGTCAGTTAATCGTACGCTCATAGCATTCCTCTCACCATCATTTTCACCATCTAAATAAACCAGTTTACTCTCTTGTTCTTGAATACCTTTTTTTTTCCCCCCTCTCTCCTTGCGTTAAGATCATCCACTCACACAACGTCGACCACTTTTCGCTGCAGCTGCGCTCGACTCGTCAAACGCTTGGCCCACAACACTCTCTGTTTATCTTCCGTATTAGTATGTTCGTTTTATGCTCAAAAATCAACAACATCAGTTTACCTTTCCTCTGACTCAGCATAAATCATTTTTTTTTTGTTTTTTCCCACTCGTTATGGCGCTCCTAACAACAGGATTATGAATATCTGTTTTGGTCTCTGCTAATACTAGTATTGTAAATATCGATTTTTGACGATGAAATATATTTTTCTTTTGTGTTAGGGTTCTATAATATTTTTATTAATCTTTTTACATATTCCTAATATGCTTACTTAGCAAAACATGACTTCTTCTGGAGGATGGAAATTATTTTGAATATTATCTTGTCTCCATTCTTGCTTCTCCATGCTTTCTTTTACTCTTACATCTTCTTTATTCCCTCTTTATTATTCTTCCTTCACTATTACATCTTCACTGTTTCTCATCCCTGTACCATTTCCACATTTTCAAACATATGCCTTTTTTTCTTTTCTCAAGTCTCTCTCTCCTTCTTTCCTGTAATACTTATCTCCTTCGTCTCCTCCTTCTGCTCCTCCTCCTCCTGTCTTCCCTCCTTCTTCTCCTCCTCCTGTCCTCTCTCTTCCTCTGCTCCCTCCATATCCTTACCACGTCCTCGCCTCGGGGCTGGCGACCCCTAGGCACCAGTAACCCAGAGATGACGTTAGTATTTGCTGTCTCGGTACGACGATTTCTACCCCCCCTCGTGTCAATGTTGACAGACGTACGTTCACCCCCGCCAGCAAGGTCATGGGAGTTCCAGGCCGAATGTCCCGATCCAGCAGCAGCCGGAGGCCTGATGATCCAGTCAATGGCCATTCCAGGTCGTTACTGAGGAGGATTTGGCTCTGTGAATATTGGAGGATTTTCCATTCGCTTCTTTGGGGACGTATTTGTTACGGGAGTCAATCTTTCAGGTTTTATAGTGATTAACTCTTACGATTAATGGCGTGTTTTGCCTTACGATCAAAATCCTTTATGCCATATGTTGTTATCACCCACTTGCAGGAGTCTCAACCGTTCCAAAATGTTATATGCATTTGATGTTACGAATTGGAAAGGTTACCTCGGTAACAAAGGATATTAAATCATGTAGACCATATGTGCTGCAACGATTCCATGATAAAGTGCAGGATGTGCCGCCTGGCAATCACTGGATTTATCCCTATCATCAGGGGAAGGAGTGGCCACGGAACTGAAACAGAAATAAAGCCTTTGGATCTGTCGAAGAATAATTTCTCGAATAACTGGCAGATTTCTCTTTTGGGAATCACCGACGAATTCCCTGTTTTGATCTGACGAATGTTCAAGCTTCAATTTGAGCGTCATTGGTCCCTCAACCTACAGCTCCTATGGGGGCTACTACTTAAAATGGCACCAGCCGTCCCACGGGGGCCACTACCATCCATGGCCTAACACCCTGTGGCCCATTCCTCCGTCGACAACCACTCCATGGGCCACTATCACGTCAAACAAACCTCCCCACACTCATGGCCCACCAGCCCATGACCTGCCATCCTTCAGGCCACCACACAAGCACACAACCACACTACGAGCTCCCCGGTTCTCAAGCAGTCTTCTGTTCTCAGATTTATGTTAGCACCATTCGTGCTCTGAGGGTGTGTGGATCATACAGCTACCAGTCATTGGCCACATCGACTAGTCAGCGAAAGATCTTCGGGCATATGACTGACTCACACACCAATCATCTAGTTCACATATCTTTCACGAATTCGTTTCATCTATATATATGCAGCTATTACCGACATCAAATTGAGAGAAAATTAACCTCGAGGAATGTGAATAATCTGTTAATATAACGTATGGAAAAAAATCATCCACCCAAAAAATAATATCGATTGTCAAGCCATTGCCTTCAGGTGAGGTCAGAGGTGAGTTATTCCGGTCACGACCCACACATTTCATCGCCAACTGGGATGACGGAAACGATCGGGCTTCTTCCTATCTAGCCATCAGCATCAAAAACATAACAGTTAAAGTATCAGATGTTTCGCAGAATTTAAAGCAGAGAGCAATTTTCTTTTTTTTTTCCCTCGTCTTCGTCTTTCTCCAAACTGATGAAGTACCTTTTCGGTTCCCTCAAGATTAGAGATCTCGTTTTTCAGCTTTCTCTCTCTACTCTCTCTCTCTCTCTCTCTCTCTCTCTCTCTCTCTCTCTCTCTCTCTCTTTCTCTCTCTCTCTCTGTTGTTTCTTAACTCTCACTCTGAATTCTGCACAAGCTTTCACAAGCTGATTATGGAGATGCCTTTTTCCGAGATACAATAAACAAACGGAGCGCCTCTGTGAAACACAACTGTGCTAAGCTATCCAACAGGCAGGTATATTACTGCTATTTCACGGACCAGGTCAGCCATACATCTAGTATGAACCAAATCCCTTACCTTGGTATCCTAAGGCACATACCATGATATCTAAGGCCACACAACCTTACCATTGTACCTAAAGCCACATTCCTGCCATGGTATCTAAGGCCACAACCTTACTATGGTATCTAAGGCCACCCTTTTACCATGGCGTCTAAGGCCACACCTTTACCACAGCATTCAAGGAAGATCCTGACGAGCAGCACCTATTAAGAGAGTCGGTGGTCGAGGGTGATGATACGTGGGTGACCACACCATATACAGGAGGCTGGGGAGGAGGGTGAGCCACCCTGGTGGACAGATCAACAACCTTAAAGGGCCTGTTGGAGGTGCTAAGTCGATGGTGACCTCTCATCTTCAGCTAAAGGGATGGGATCTATGTAGATGATGCCTTATGCTTCCAGACAGAGGCTCACACACTAATATAGATAGACAGATAGATAGATAGCTGAATAGATAGATAGGTAGATAGATGAATAGATAGATAGATAGATAGACAGATAGATAGATAGATGAGAGAGTGAGAGAGAACACTGTTCTCTTTGAAGAGGGAAAAATAACTTTAGTGCACACGCAGTACTCACCTCATCTCGTTGGCGATGGCTGTAGGATGAATCTTGATCCTTCGGGCGTGGTGGGGGCGCGGGAAGGTGGCTATGGCGTCGCTCGCCACCCGCCACGCAGGAACGGGGTCGTCCAGGGCGTCTAGGGACCACGCTCCGCCCACTCTCCCAGTGGCACCCGCAGGACCGCTACCTGGCAGGTCGTTAGTACTTGTACTTCGGGAAGTATAAGCTGGAGGAGCAGCAGGCAGCTGTTGGTGGGGCTTCCGCTGTTTCCCTGGCTCCTGCTGCTGCTGCTGCTGGAGATCGGTAGCAGACCAGCGTCGCCTGGCCTTGAGTGGCGTCGGACGTCGGTTATCGGGCCGCTGGTCTGCTATCAGTTTATCTGAGCTGTTGATGCGACGCTGGGATCGTTTGCTCACTGCTGCCGCCGGGGTGTTAGGGTTCCGTTTTCTGACGGCACCGGTGCGCCTTGCGGCGGCTTCCAGGACGCTCTTGTGTTCCAGCTCTTCCGAAAGTTCCTCAAGGCTCCTGGCACAGTGGTTGCCAGGGCTGGTCTGGCTACTTGAGGGGCTTTCTCTCGATGAGCTTAAGCTCGACGGGCTACTGCTGGGGGAGCTAACCTGCCTTCCCTTAACCTCTGGAGAACAAATGATTTTGTCATTGTAATGACAGGGGTCCTTCGGGCTATCGCCGAAGTAAACGCGCGTGATGTGTTTCACGTTCGGAGGAGTGGTCGGGGAGCCGTCGCTGTCGTTGTGGGCATTGGTAGACTCGCCGGAGTCGGAATAGCCGGAGTCCTGCGATCGGTGTGACGGGGATCCTCTCAACGACCCTCGAAAGGAACCTCCGGGTGACACCTCGCCCTCTCCAGCCTCCTCTCCCGAGCTGCAGACTTCCTCACCAGCCTCGAGGATGGCTGCCTCACACAAGCCACTCCGGGCGTCTTTGCTAGACTTACAAGAATCCTTGTAGGTTGGGCTGAGTTTATGCATAGCCCCGACTCTGGAGGTGGGCGTGGTTTTTGAGGTGGGTGTAGTTCTAGAAGTGGGCGTGCCCCTGGAGGTGTGCGTGCTCCTAGATATAGGTATGGCTTTAGAGGTGGGTGTGGTTCTAGCATCGTGGGTCTCGACGCTAGTGGGTATACAAGGGGGACTAAAGCTAAGATCCCTGCAGACTGATTTGTCATTCGTGGCGTTGTCGCTGGAGGCCCAGGAGTCAGTCTGCGAGGCGTAGTACACGCGAGATCTGGTCCGCTTGAAGGGCGTCGCTCTGATCTCCCTCTCCGGCCGCGCCGCTGCTCTTGGGGCCGGCGGGGAGGCCGGTGGCTCCCGACGCCCGCCCACGGCCAATCCTGCCCCCTGCGGGAGGAAAGAATAAGAAAATTAGTTCTATGGAAATTACGCCACACGCACACACACACACACACACACACCAGTGTATGTAGAATGCATGGTTAATGGTAGTATATATCTAGATTCAAATACTTCACTTTCACCCCATTATATATTTAGATTTCTCAATAGTCAGTGAGAAGTTCATAAACTCCTCATGAAGAACCATTAACTATGAGCCTCCAGCAAACTATTTTTGAACCGTGTTCGCAAACCAGATGCTGCTGGTGGCTGCTTGAGACCAGCGACAGTGACCGTCTGCTGCTGTTGCATATAGAGGACAAAACCTTATCGTTACAATGAAGCTTTCGAATGTGCTTCAAAACACATACGTAAAGATTCGAAACCTGTTTGTACATGGATCAATGAATCTTATTGGACAGATATGATCGTACATTTGAGGGAGAGATCAGTACATATAAGCAATTCTTATTGATGACTTCAGTGTACTAAGTATTCGTGACTTGACTGGAAAGGTGTGTGGCTCTGCTTGGTGTTGAGGGTATATTAATGCCATCAATTATAGATCTGAGAAGTTGAAAGCACGACTCGGTAATTGCTCTCGTGTTTCTGTATCATCTGGGTGAACCGGAGGTCTCATAAGACGAGCGAAATGCACCGAGCGTCTGTTTCTTGTGGTCAGGACGTTAAGAGGCCGGCCTGGCTGAGGAAAGTCGAGTGATTTCATGGATTAGAAAAGTGAGCCCAGGGTGGGAATGGATGCAGGAAATGAGTTCTCGTGGTTACCATACTCGTCGGCTTTTACGATGCCAGTTCCACAGACGACTATTGTCGGATACGAAGCCTCCGTCATGACCAACCAACGGCAATAGACGGATATGATAAAAGGATTCACATTCCAGACCATATCTGAAGTTTGGGTTTATATACTTTGTCTGTGTTTTAGAAGTATGTTTGATGGCGACGACTCATCCCTGGACAGAGTTCGCAGATAGGTTTATCATACGGCAAGACATTATACATGGAGCAAGGAACGGGAAGTTGAAAACTCCAAAACACATTCCATTACTGATAGTGATTAATACCAAAAAAGGCTCCCCAGACGCCACTTTTCCTCTGAACTGGCAGAAATATCAGCTTTCGATTGGCCGCACCAAATGAAAGGAAACTGTTTTTACGACAGTGGAAAGAAATGTGAAAGCTGAGCTCTGTCTCTCTGGAGAATAACAATGACAGTTAAGACGAAGTATCTTCCAGGAAATATCTTCAAGGAAAAGACAGAACGCGTTGCACAAAGGGAATATCTATGCACCAAAGGATGAGAATTCGTGGTCTGAGACTCCGATGAACTCATCATCCCATCCCCTCCAAGAATAAGGCCTTCTACATCTTTATCAACTCTCCACGTACTTGTGGTTGTCTCATTTAGCGTTCTAAATCAATACACGTCGATCTCCAGATAATCAGAGACAATAAAGACGACCAACTTACTATTACAATCACAGGCTTTTGGTGTTTAGTGTCAAGAAGATCTTAGATTCAGATATTTTTTTAAAGGACCAACTATGTCCAGTGATTACTTGGACGGCTGCATTCATCTGTATTCTCCTCAAGGACAAAACACAACCCAAGATACAGTCAAGTGTATCTGCATCGTCGAAGTACTGATAGATAGAAGCTCCAGCCGTACGCTTAGGGAGGGATGTAAGATTCCTAAGCTATGTTGAACAAGATGAACCAACGAGGCTGTCATTTGGTGTGGTCAATAAATCTTCAGGGTTCACTAGATTACCCAGGGATATGCTTCAGCAAGTCCTAGTGAGTACCTCACTGTCTACCAGACTCCCACACAGCCTGGACTTGTCGGACCAAACAGCTCTTAGAAGGCAAAAACTATAGCAATGTTGGCCGTCAAATACAATTTCAGAGGAGTGTCCTAAGATCAAGTACGAATGCTGATACTCTTAAACGAGAAGACTTCATTACGAACAGAGGATTGAGGATGCACCTGGATTAGTAAGCCTCCATACCAGCATTACATTTGATATTGGTTTCTTGTGGTCGAAGAGATGACTGCACGGAAAGCCGAATGCTTATGTTCCAGCAACGGCTTGTCCCGCCATCACAGGACCCTGTCGACTTATTGACGGGCGTCAAAACCTAGTGAACAAGAGACTAGTGATAATGGTGAAGCTTAAGGGAAGGGGAAAAAATGGGAAATGACAGAGAAAATGTGGAAGAAGAGTGGATTGATATATGAGACGGTATCAGAGTTGGTTTATGGTGGGATACGTCATCAAAAAAAGTACCCATGAAATCTTTTAAGAAAAGCACATTATCTAAAAATATTGCCAAAAAAAAAAACAAAAAAGAATCGTTTTGGGTTCTGTTGGTTGGCAAATATCTTTGAAAGACACGAGAGGTCTTATGAAATAAACACACGGACGTAGTCCAAGAGCAAAGCACCTCATAAACCTGTCGTGACACAACACCCTGGATTTGAGCCTGATTAGAGCTCCCGAAATCTAAAACATATTCCCGAAACACTTGTCCACGGCGATGTTGGATCGAGTACATGATATGTATGTATATAGCTACATTATGTGGATAATTTCCTAGACGTTTTAAAAGACGAAGTTCCGTTTACAATATAAGATTTTCTATGATTCATCTGATCTGCTACGTGTGTAGAAGGCTTTCCACAGTCACCAGAAGGACAAGCAGAACTAATCTGTAATCAAGTGAGGATTGAGGAACAGGTTCACAAGCAAATAAATGTCGGATCAGTGGGCGTTGGAAGCCTTGCATACAATTAGTCAAGATGATCAGACACCCTCATGCAACACTGTGCCTTTGCAACGCAAACGGTAAGGCTCAATCTATCATCATGGGTCGTAGACAATGAAAGATATAGATATCATGTTTAAGGTTACCCTAGAAATTCAATGGCCACCATCAGGATGCCACCATAGAGAAAGGGTGATCGTGGTTAATGGCTTTACCATTGTACATCAAGAGCTCTGTGGAGGTTAGTACGAGACTGTATACGAACAAGATTTCAGAGAGAAGCTCCTCGCCTGACCCACCAATATTTGAGGAACATGACCTTTCGACCTGGCGTAACGTGATTGAGCTTTGATAACGGTTTCATCTTGCGTTTGGTAAATTTCATGAAGAATTTACCGATGTATCGCCAACTGTAGATATTCTGTAGTTAGGGTTCATAGTACTACGTTCTTGTTTGATCGAACAAGACGCCATAGTCAGTCTGTTGACATGAAAGGGATCATTACACACGATCTTAACCACGTCCCAGTATATTGTGTGATGTCCATCTTCTTCACGTCTAACAAGAGCACTGAGACTCTGTTCCAGCTCTGATACTGTTCTTACGAGGGATTTGATACTGTTTCTCCAGTTTCTTTTCTGTTTCACTTAAAATGAACGCTGTATACATCGCCACCGTCATCTGAGGACGGACAGGTCCTTATGAGAGTATTTCTCTTTCATACTTACAAACATTTTGAGAAGCCTTGGTATATTGACTAGAGGTACATAATTTCGATGGAATGGGAGGGTCAAGATCTTTGTGTCTGTCTGTTCCTTTACTGCACAAAGATTTTTTATACATATATATATATATATATATATATATATATATATATATATATATATAAGCACTCGTATATTATCTCCTGATATATACTACCCCTTGGAGACAATCGTAGTTCTCTCTAAGTCTGGCCAGCCGAGGGAAGTGAGTACTCCCACAGCCTCCCAGTTGTCGCGGAGGAACCAACAGGTGCGCTCGAGTAATTGAATACCCAGGGTTCCTCTCGCCCCGGCATACTGAGGAGGCGTGTCCGCTAGTCGGTGCATCGCTGGGTTAAGGCTGCTCCCTCTAGGATGCAGAGGATCGGACAGAACAGTCCTGTTAGGTGCACTTTCGAGGCGGCGGTGTCGCAGCTCTTCCCGCGGCGCCGCGCGAATACTAAGCAGCTAACATCACCCTCCCTCCCTCTCTCCCTCCTCCTCCTCCTCAGGCTCGGGGTAGGAATGCAAACGAAGCTTCCTGTTACTCCGGGAGACGTGGAACATGGGACACGGCTAATGCTGGTATGTGTTAGTGCTGCCTCAACTCCCGGTTTTCATTTGGTCATTTGTAAGATGCAACACGTTGGAATGAGCGTTCATATCCTGCACCACCACCACCCACCAGCCAGCCTCCCAGACGCCAGCTGCTTGATAACAGACGACTTAATGTTTCATTGTTCTCTCTTGCTTTTTTCCCGATTCACTTTCCTTATATTTCTGGCGAAGCCTTCTGTATTGTTTTCTAAGTATGCGCAATAATCCTTCGATATGTGGGTTCGCATGGCTTATGAGACGCTTCACTTTGTCTTAGCGAATCTCTTACTGATTCCTGCCACTCATAAAAACGAGACAGGTACATGCAGGGATTGACAATTAGTAGGACTGGCAGCATATCTTGCTATAAGGAATGAGTTCACGACATAAGCGAATCGTTTTATGATGGTTTGATCATTCAGATGTTTTATATCTAAAAGAACAAGGAAAGGCATCGGTATGCAGAACTAAATACATTCTAAATATGTATATCCGATTTATCACATTCTTTTTATTCCCATAAAACAAACATGGCTAGATATTTTTAAGCCTTCTTTGCCAATACAATTATTTTTCATCGTATGGTTTTCACGTACATACTTATTCTGATTTGATTAACTTAAGATACTGATGCCTACTGAGTTTAGTAACATACATCGTCACCTTTCCAAAGTGTTCTAAACACTCCTTCTGTAGAGAACAGACGGGTCAAGTCTGTTGACTAACTACAGAAGCTATCTTGTGGTCAAAATCATTGTATATGGAACTGAAGATCATCGTAAATCAGACGTTCCAGGAGAAGTTAGGGTTCCAGATTTGAGGAACTGTTACCCTGTCACCATAATTCCGTTGTCTCCGTGTACCGTTGCAGTCTAGTTATGCTTATACACTGCTTGGTGTAAGAGATAGTCACTCGTGGAGGGGAGATGACAACCTGAGAGACTACAGTCGCCATAATCTCTCAGTCGCCTCTGTACAAGCCAAAAGAGCTGCCTGTATATAGGAACAGGTGATGAAGATATAATCTTTTCACCTCTGACTTTGGGTTGTGAAACCGCACGTCTCCAGGGATGAGGAAGACCTTCCTAAATCTTCATTAAGAGCTGAGTAGGTGGAGCCCTAGCCAGCCAGGCAGCCGCTGCTGCTGAAGCCAAGCCCACGCTGCCACGCCGAAAACGAAGTGTTTTATGTGGCAGTAAACCAGGTGGCGTGGGCCGAAGACGGGCTACAGCGGATGGGCGTCAGGACAAGGGCGAGGCCCAGTGCCATCTAGAACAGTGACCAGAAGAAAAAAAGGCGTTTCACTTCTTTCGTCTCGGTCCTCCAGCTGCGAGTCAAATGAGAGGTCCCATGACTGTATGATGTCCTCTGGCATAGCACATCTCGACCGAACGTTATGTCCTAAAGGATACTGCGAGTAAAGCACCAACCAGCTAGCTGCCCCTGGTAAAGGTTCATTAAGGCCTGTCAGTGTCGGCCATGTCCACCCTCCTGGACGAGGACACCCCTGGGGAATTTGGAGATGGGTCGCAAGCTTGTCAGCTGGCCACGTCTGTCACCCGCGTTGCCTTACTCCACCCGGGGTTGGCGCCCGTTCTGTCTGCCAACCGAACGAAAGACAAACACCGACGTGGGCTGCGCGACGCGTTAGTCTTCCCGCAATGGGGATCGAACCCGGGGCCCAGTGGATGAGAAACAGGCAACGGCAAACACCACAGAGACACACTTTAAAAGGAGCTTTTCTTGGATAAGTATAAACCTCGAAGGGCGTGTCATTCCCGACGTATACGCCACAACGACCAGGTCCCCATCAGGTGTCTTTCTCCATCGGTGGGTGAGCAGCCACGGTGCGTAGAACCATTCGGTCCAACTGTTTTTCTTTTCTATCCACTTCTCTTAAAGTATTCATAATAAAGACGTAGGATCAACGTCAACAGGCTCTTCGCTCGTAAATCAAGGGAGGTCACGTGTTTTATATCTCTCCTTACGTAAACCTGGGTGATGATAATCCGCCCAGAGGTCGTATGGTATCAGCAGCATATTTTGTTCATAAGAAAAACACACACACACACACACACACACACACATACAGTGAAGACTGAACGTCAACGACGGTGATGAAGCCAGATCTCTGTCGTTCGCGGAGTTGATATAAAGAAGAATCTTTTGGGTGTTAGATATATACTAAAGTTTGTTCGTCTTGTGCATGACAGACAAAAAAAAGAAATTCTGTTCTTTGATTTTAATTAATGATGGCAACAACCGTTATTCAGAATAAACATTATTTTCAATATAAATAAATAAATATATATATATATATATATATATATATATATATATATATATATATATAT
>JAYMFT010122371.1:0-13228 GCA_038088735.1 Panulirus argus | reverse complement strand
TCATCCCACCACTCACTACCCATCCTAATCTGCCCACCTCCCACCTTTCTCATGCCACATGCATCTCTTGCACATGCTATCTCTGCTTCCCTAAATACATTCTATTCTTCACCCACTCCCCTCACTTCATTTGTTCTCACCTTTTTCTATTCTACACTCAATATCCCTGATATTTCTTCATACAAGTCTACTTTCGAAGTTCATTTACTCTCATCACTCTCTTCTTTCCAACATTCTCTCTTCTTTTTTGAAAACCTCTACAAATCTTCACCTTCGCCCCGACAAGATAGTGATCAGGTATCCCACCAGCTGCCCCTCTTAGCACATTTACTTCCAAACGACTCTCTTTTACATGCCTATCAATTAATACATAATCTAATAATGCCCACTGACCATTTCTCCTACTCACATATGTATACTTGTGAATATCTCTTTATCAACCAGGTATTCCCAATCCCTAGTCTTTTTCAGCACACAAAGTCCACAAGCTCCTCACCATTTCAATTCATAACACTGAATACCTCATGTGCACCAATTATACCGTCAACTGTCACATTACTCACCTTCACATTTATATTACCCATTACTATTACCCAGTCTCATGCACCATAACTGCTGACACAGTCACTCAGTTGCTTCCAAAACACTTGCATCTCAAGATCTTTCTTCTCATCACCAGGTGCATAAGCACCAATAATCATCCATCTCTGACCATACAATTTCAGTTTTACCCACATCAAACTGGAATTTTCTTCCTTACACTCCATCACACACTCCGACAATTCCCACTTCAGGAGTAGTACTACTCCTTCCTTAGCTCTTGTCCTCTCACCAATCCCCAACTTCACTGCCACAACGTTTCCAAACCATTCTTCCCCTTTACACTTTAGCTTCATTTCACTCAGAGCTGGAATATCCAGGTTTCTTTCCTCAAACATACCGACTATCTCTCCTTTCTCTTCATCTTTGTTACATCCATACTCACTCAGACACCCCAATCTGAGCCTTCGAGGAGGATGAGCACTCCCCTCTTGACTCCTTCTGTTTCTCCTTTCAGAACTTGGAATACAAGAAGGGGAGGGTTTCAAGCCCCCACTCCCGCCCCCTTTAGTCACCTTCTAAGACACAAGGAGGAATACTTGGGAAGTATTCTTTCTCCCCCACCCCTAGGGATAAATAGAAGTAGAAGACATGGTCATCGGGCATTATTGGATTATGTATTAGTTGAGAGGCAAGTAAAAGAGAGACTTTTGGATGCAAATGTCCTGAGAGGGGCAGCTGGTGGGATTCTGATCACTACCTTATAGAGACAAAGGTGAAGATTTGAATAGGTTTTCAAAATAGAAGAAAGAATGTCTGGGAGAAGAGAGTGATGAGAGTAAGCGAGTTTCGAAAGGAGACTTGTGTGAAGAAATATCAGTAGAGATTGAGTGTGAAATAGCAAAAGGTGAGAGCATGTGAACTGAGGTGAGTGGATGAGGAATGGAATGCATTCAGGGAAGCAGTGATGGCATGTGCAGGTGATGCATGTGGCATGAGAAAGGGGGGAGGTGGGCAGATTAGGAAGGACAGTGAATGGTGGGATGAAGTAAAGTTGTTAGTGAAAGAGAAAAAAGAGACATTTGGATAATATTCACACAGAAGGAGAGCAGATAACTGGGCGATGTATAAGAGAAAGTAGCGGAGGTCAAGAGGAAGGTGCAAAGGTTGAAAAAGAGGGCAAATGAGAGTTGGAGTGAGAGAGTATCGTTAAACTTTAGGAAGAATAAATAGATCTTTTGGAAGGAGGTAAATAATGTGTGTAAGACAAAATAACAAATGGGAACAATGGTGAAGGGGGCAAGGGGGGAAGTGATAACAGGTAGTGATGGGGTGAGGGGGAAATGGAGTGAGTATTCTGAAGGACTGTTGAATGTGCTTGATGTTAGAGTGGCATATGTCGCGTGTATTGTTCGGGGTGGTGTGTGAAGTAAGAGAGTCAGGGAGAGTGGTTTGGTGGTGAGAGAGAAGGTGGTGAAAGCCTTGTGGAAGATGAAATCCATTAAGATGGCAGGATTGGATGGTATTGCAGTTGAATTTAATAAGAAAGGGGGTGACTGTGTTGTTGATTGATTGGTAAGAATATTCAGTGTATGTATGGGTCATGATAAAGTGCCTGAGGATTGGCGAAATGCATGTATAGTGCCATTGCACAAAGGTAAAGGGGATAAAGGTGGGTGTTCAAACTACAGAGGTATAAGTTTGTTGAGTATTCCTAGAAAACTTTATGGGAAGGTATTGACTGAGAGGGGTGAAGGCATGTACAGAACATCAGATTGGGAAGGAGCAATGTGGTTTTAGAAGTGATAGAGGATGTGTGGATCAGGTATTTGCTTTGAATAATGTATGTAAGAAATACTTAGAATAACAGGTGGATTTGTATGTAGCATTTATGGATCTGGAGAAGGCATATGATAGGGATGATAGGCATGCTTTGTGGAAGGTCTTAAGATACTTCTCCACACAAGTCTCCTTTCGAAGCTCACTTACTCTCATCACTCTCTTCTCCCCAACATTCTCTCTTCTTTTTTGAAAACCTCAACAAATCTTCCCCTTCACCTCCACAAGATAGTGATCAGACATCCGAACAACTGCCCCTCTCAGCACATTTACATAATTTAATAATGTCTGCTGACCATCTCTCCTACTCAAATACATATACTTGTGCATATGTCTCTTTTAAAACCAATTATTCCCAATCATCAGTCTTTTTTCAGCACACAAATCCACATGCTCTTCATCACTCCCATTCACAACACTGAAATACCCCATGTGCACCAACTGCCACATTACTCACCTTCACACTCAAATCACCTCTCACTAATACCCAGTCCAATGCATCAAACCTGCTGACACTCATTCAGCTGCTCCCAAAACACTTGCCTTTTAAGATCTTTCTTCTCATGACCAGATGCATAAGCACCAATAGTCACCCATCTCTTGCCATCCACTTTCAGTTTTACCCACATCAATCTGGAATTTACTTTCTTAAACTCTATTACATACTCCCACTACTCCTGCTTCAGGAGTAGTGCTACTCCTTCCACAGCTCTTGTCTTTTCACCGATCCCTGACTTTACTCCCAAGACGTTTCTAAACCATTCTTCCCCTTTTCCCTTGAGCTTTGTTTAACTCAGAGCCAGAACATCCAGGTTTCTTTCCTCAAACTACTACCTATCTCTCCTTTTTTCTCATCTTGGTTACATCCATTCACATTCAGACACCCCAATCTGAGCCTTCAAGGAGAATGAGCACTCCCTGTTTGACACCTTCTTCTGTTTGCTCTTTTAGAAATTGAAATGCAAGAAGGGGAAGGCTTCCAGTCCCTCGCTCTTACCCCCTTTAATCGCTTTCTACGACATGCGGGGAATACGAGAGAAGTATTTTATCTTCCCTATCCCCAGGAAGGTTAGACTTATCATGCATATTTGTCCCAATATATGGAGTGGGTTTTAATGCCAGAAGAGCATAACCCATAATCAAGGTATAGCACTAACCTAAATAATAATCTTTAAAGGAATATGTATAACACAAGACTATGCATCATAAAAAAATTCAAAATGATGATAATCTGTACTTGAACTTGCAAAATATTCTATTCTTACTTGATAATTGAACCTCTTCTCCTGAACTCTGTGGCAGGATCAGAATCTGCACGTCTGTGAGTTGGAGGTGGAGGTGGGGTGGACTGTAGAGATGAAGTAGATCTTTGAGACTGGGGAGTTGAGCACATCTTACGCACCTTGCTTTGCAAACCTTCAAACACCTGATAAATTCACATAAGACTGATAGTTACAAAGTATCAAAAATTACCAGCATCTGCTAACATCTATATGATTTAATATCCTACATATGGGTAATAATAGGCAAATATGTGTGAATCATCTTACTAAGTGATGAAAATAAATTCATACCCTGATGAACAAAACTTTTGACCAAAGTAAAGAAACAATAGAAAGAAAGTAATTTTTCTTTCAATAAACAATTTAAGTTTTGAAGGGCAAAAAAACAATTTCTCAACTATAGGCTCTTTTGTTTTGAAGGGCAAAAAACAATTTCTCAACTGTAGGCACAGCCCTTTGAACTTATGATAAAGCCATTGCTTAGGAGGAATTAAAACAAATTCTTACGACAAAAATCTTTGAGCTTTTGAAAAGCAAGTTTTTAAGATAAAATCTCAGTCACCCTTCTTTTAAATCTTTCTATAATTGTTCCATGCATGTTTCTATTTCTTTGGGTCGTACATTCAACAGTCTTTCTATTTTGAAGGTCCCTCTTATATCTATGTTTGATACTTTTATGGTATATCCTGTAAAATTCCCTCAGACTTAAACCTTTAACATCTGCAGAAATATATATTTTCAGGTCTATCAACATCTACAGATATATATCTTTGCAGGTACATCAACATCTACAGACACATATGTTTGTTTTGAGAATTCCTTCTACAATTTCGAGGCTAACATTCTGGGTTGGGACAGGAAAGGGACCATATATGAGTGATGAATACTTCCATAGGATAATCACTCTCAATTACCCTTCAGACACAATATGGAATGGAAATGCCTAGTTTGTTGATGCTATATTGGCCGACTTCTGCTTACATATATATATATATATAAGTGTTTCTGAAACAATTATATTGAAAATATTTATAAATCAATCAATTTATAAAAGAATAAAACCAAATATGTAACATAGAAAAAAGAAATATTATGACATACGACAGCAACTGTCCTCTCTTATCTCTGACAGTATTGCAGCAGTAGCCCAAATGCAGGTTTTACACGGCTTCACTTATCTTTATGCTATTTCTTCTCACTCTTTAGTGAGGGTATAATATCCTTGACTGTTCATAAAGAAAAGGATGAAACAATGTATGGATGTTGAAGGAATCACTAACTATGTTTCCTCTATTTCTTTCATTTGTCACCAAGTGTATAGATTACGGTATCATTTATCTTTTCTTTGTAGACTGTAAACTTCAATTTCATTCAGCCTCTAAGGATAGATTACATATTCCATCACATCGATTTTGCTCATGGAGTATTTCTGAATTCTAACGTTATTTCTGTTTCTTTGGCTCATAACCATATGACACAGCAGTATTCAATTTTGTTTCAACTGTTTATTTTTAACATTTTCAAAAACATTTTTCTGTCACTTTAAGTGGAAGTTCTCATCATATACTATTTTGAACATTTTCAAAAACATTTTTCTGTCACTTTAAGTGGAAGTTCTCATCATCATACTACTCATTTCTAGGATTCATGCTGCTATCTTCTCAATTCTCTCTCTTAATACTAGTTTCTACTTCATGATAACTCAAAAGTATTTGATATTTGATCTTTTTCTGTTACCTTGGTCCTTTATATGGTGTAATCAATGTATTGTTAACTGTTCCATGACTTTCTTGCTCATATATATTGTCTTTGAATTTCATCAAGTTCAATTCTGTCCATGTACAGTCTACATCTCAGTCTTTTTGCATCTTCTTTTGATGGTATTCTGAACCTATCAGTTTGCTTACTCTGTTCTTTTCCTTATCTGTCAATGTTTGATATCATTATCATAAAGACAATACAGGATAATAACATCCTTGTCTTACCCCAAATAGACCTTATTCATCAAGCACAGTTTTATTTGCCACCACTGTACTTTGAATTTTTTTTTACTTAAAATTTTTGTATCTGTATTCCTATATGATGCTTTAGTTTAGTTTCATTATTTTCTCACATATAATTATGTGCTTTGCTGTGTCAAATGCCTTGTAAAATCAAGGAAAACACATGTCAATTCCCCTTTTTTTCCATTACTGTTTTTGGCATAGAGGGCTAACACTTCAGTGGTTCTCAGGTTGCACTCCTCTGACCCAGGTAGATATCTTTTCTTTCTGCCTTCCCCACACGTGGACTATTGTCATTCTGTCCACAAACATGTAATCTCTCCTTGTCATATAAAACACTTGACAATGCTTTTAACTCACATAGCTCATTCTTAGTAACTCTAGATTTTTCTGCAGAGAGCATTATGTGTAAGCCCTGCCTTTTGGCAAAACTGCAGGAGCAAGAGATGGAAGTAGTAGGTAGGAACATTTTGGCAGGAGCATTAGGTAGAAACATTAGGTAGAAGTAGTAGGTAGGAACATCAGGCAGAAGCATTATGCAGTAATGGACTCCAATGGTGTGGCATAGCATTCCTAACCATGACACAATCACGGGCCGCCCAGTGTTGAGCACATAGTTTCGAATCCTGGTTGGGGCTGTCAGTCCACGGTCAACCCAGCTGTTAATGCACCCCTAGGGGTGGCCAAGGGGAACATGGCAGAGGCTGCAGTCAAATGCCGGGTGCAATCATTTGGGAGGTCGCATCAGGTAACCAGGGGGTGAAGGCCGTCGACAACACATATACAAGCTGGTGTCCTGCTCTATACTTATTCTGTGATCAAGACTCTGCCAAAGTGTTTCCAATCCAATTTGTTTCTCTCACCCAACCACATCACCAAAGCGAGTATATCCCATGCTACCAAAAACAAGTGCAATATAAAATGCGCACAGTGTGGCATTTGAGATTTTTCATTTCTTTTTTTCAGTTAATAATAATTAATGTATTATTCTGTGCCCAGTCCGTTAAATCTGAAATCCATTATATCGAGGTCCTTTATATCAAGGGATTACTGTATATAGCATCAATGGGATGGCCTTGATCTTGATTAGGGCCTTAGCTGTCCCTGCCATCTCAGAAAGAAAAAATAAAGGGTCAGTAGGAATATTAAGTATGAGCCTCTGCACACACAGCATGAGAGTTGCCCTGTGCCAGTAGCCTGTTATGGGTGAGGTACTGGCTAAGAAGCGACACCAGAGTGCACTAGTTATGGGGATTACTGCTGAAGCTAATCCCTTGAGGGTGTTCCGGTTGAGAATAGGCATCAGAGATACAAATAAATTGACAATATATTATTTAAATGTGCTAATAACTGGGTTTGTGTACTTTTCCTGGCACAAATCCATAATGGACTTCACTTATACAGTTGATCATCATAGGTTCTAGTATGAGTCCTTTTATCAATCTATCATAGACTTTTATTACATGTGAAATCATGGAAAGCAAGGCCTTTAATGCTAGTGAAGGCACCTTGGATTCTCCTTCATGGTGTTACATATGCCATTTTGTAAATTTCAGCTACTTTGCTTTTATCCAGACCATGCCTCACTAATAACATCAAGAGTTTTCCAACTGTTTTTTTTGTCTTCTTCAGAATTACGGCTAGAATTCCAACAGATCCCACTGAAGAGTTCCCTCCAAATTCATTAACTGCTTTGCTTATATCATTTTCTGATATCTCAATATCTATGACTGCCCTGTCACCATGTTGATTAAACAATTTATCATCTAATTTCCCTTAAATTTTGAGTGAAATCCTTGAGAAAGAATACCTATCTACATACGTGTGCATAAAATGTCTGCAGAAAACAATCCAACAACATATATACTCTAAGGTAATACAAAGATAAGGTTTACTGTGGGTACAAGCATATGATTCTCTAAGGGTGAAAACATCATATATCAGGTTGTTGAGACTAGTGTTTCTAATGGTGTGCTTCAAATTGGTTGGCTCTTACCCTTCTAAGAAGGAGAAAGCTTGAATTCTTGCATGAAAGCAAGAAAATGTGGGTACATGTATGATTTCTAGGCACACTGGGCATTCAGAACGAATGATCAAAAGGCTGTTTCTGCAACACCTAATCAATGCCTCACCTCATTCAGATAAAAACCCTATGGACCCTAAATATTTCAAGAACCTTGCCAATTCCATATCCATACATTTGTAGATGGTAATAAAGGCCAAAGTTGAGATGTCAAAATACTAAAATGTAAGTGTGATATCACCTTTGAAAATGTAAAGGGAGGCAGATAAGATTTTTGGGGGACTGCATGGTGAGATTTTTCCTAAAAGGCAAGGCCAGCACTAAGTATACTGCTGGTATGAGAGATACCACTAATTCTCTGCTACCACACACACTGCATAACTGTCAATTTGGGGCTCATCTCAAAAGGTATTTAGCCACCCTATAGTTATATTTTAAAGTTTCAGCACTCACCTCTACAAGACGTCTGTGAAGTGGCTGGTTTGCAGATGGAGCAATTCTGCCATGAAGGTCCAAGGCTCCTTCCAGAATCATTGTCTGTAAAATTCCCAATTTTATTTCATAAAGGCCTTCAATGTTATGAGGAGAACATTTAATTTTACCATACAATATGTATAAGTCATGGTTTCATGAGACAGAAAAATACATAAAATTTTATGGGTACAGTTGTAACTCTCTAATTCGGCACTCTACGGTTTGGCAACTCCCGTGGCTCGGCTTGTTTTGATTCTGCCACCATTAGTTTGGAGATGTGCCACCAGGGTGCTGCTGTTAGCAAGTTAGCAGTGCTAAGGCGCCAAAATCTGTTTACAATACAGCCACGCTAATTGGCAGCACTGTTAATTTTAAATATTCAGCTGTATTTTAGCTCCTCAAGATGTCATCCAAGAGACCAAGAGGTGCAGACGATGGTGCTAGTGCTAATAAGCATAAGCATAAATCATTATCTATGCTTGAAAAGGTGGAGTTACTACTGAGAAAATTAGATAAAGAAACTTCAGTAAAGACTGCATGAGTACTATGGAATTGGATCATCAACTGTGTATGACTTAAAGAAGCAAAAGGAGCAGATTTTCAAGTTTTTTGCTGAAAATGAAAGCCAGAAAACTTTAAAGTTTCAGAAATCTTTGAAAGGTGCCAGGAGTATAGAATTAGACAGTGCACTTATAATGTGGTTTAAGCTACGACATAATGAATATGTAAGCATTTCTGGGGAGAAGCTTAGTGAGCAGGCCAAAGTTTTTCATAAAAAACTAAAGCTAGACTATGACTGTGAATATTCGCAAGGATGGTTACACATGGTTTTGCACATTTTGAATCTGCCTCCATTAGTGTGGATCTGTCACCTGGGTGGCGCTGTTAGCAAGTTAGTAGTGCTAAGGCGCCAAAAATCAGTTTACACTGCAGCCGAGCTAATTAACAGTGCTCTTAATTTATAATATTCAGCTGTATTTTAGCCCTTCAGGATGTCATCCAGGAGACCAAGAGGTGCAGACGATGGTGCTAGTGTTAATAAGCATATGCATAAATCCTTATCTACACTTGAAAAGGTGGAGTTACTGAGAAAATTAGATAAAGGAACTTCGGTAAAGACTTTGCATGAGTACTATAGGATTGGATCTTCAACTGTGTGTGACTTAAAGAAGCAAAAGGAGCATATTTTCAAGTGAAAAACTTTGAAAGGTGCCAGGAGTAGAGAATTAAACAGTGCGCTTATAAAGTGGTTTAAGCTCTGACGTAATGAAGGTGTAAGCGTTTCTGGGGAGATGCTTAGTGAGCAGGTCAAAGATTTTCATAGAAAACTAAAGTTAGACCACAACTGTGAATATTCGCAAGGAGGGTTACACAAGTTTAAGTGGAGACATGGAGTTTCAGTACATAGTATGTGCGGTGAAAAGCAAAGTGCTGACACGGAAGCTGCCACAAAGTTTGAGGATGAATTTGCATGGTTAGTGGTAATGGAAAACTTAGCCCCAGAACAAGTGTATAATGCTGACAAATCTGCCCTGTATTGGTGTTGCATGCCATGAAAAACCCCTGCCCAAGATATTAAGGAGTCTCCATCTCGGGGTAACAATTCATGGCTGCAGCAATGCTGTAGGAACACACAAAACCAAGCTGATGGTAACTGGTAAAAGTGTTAACCCAAGGGCCTTTAAATGAGTGAAAATTCTTCCACTTATCTACGATGGTAGTAAAAAAGGGTGGATGACAACTAAACTTTTTCTTGAATGGTTTGAAAATTTTCTTTGTGCATGAAGCTAGAGCACACTGTAACTCTTTTGGCCTCAATTCAAAGTGTAAAATATTTTTTATTTTCAATAATTGTTCAGCACACCCCAGAACTTTTAATGAAAGACAAAGTTTTTGGTCTACACCTCCTTACTAACTGCACCTCTCTGATTCAGCCCTGTGACCAGGGCATATTACGTTCACTGAAAACTAAATACAGATTGGAGTTCGTACGCCATTTCCTTGTCGCACTTAATAATGGGAAGCTTCCTGAAGATTTCATGAAGGAATTCAACTTAAAGGATGTGGCATGGTCATTAACTTCTGCCTGGAATAAATTCAAGAAAAGTACACTGCAATGTGGCTGGCACAAACTGTGGCTAAGCATAATGTTTCAGGACGAGGAAAGAAATGAACCTGACTTCTCTGGATTTAGAGTTTCAAGTGAAAAGATAATGATCCAAGAATTGGTCAAGTATGCTGGGAGTATAACTAACCCAAATTATCTTGCAATAACCAAAGAGATTACAGAGAAAAACCTAGAAGAAAGGATGAACACTGATAATGATGAGCCTCTTGTTTATCAACCAAATGATCAAGAAATCATGGAGATGGTTCAGCAAGGTGAGAAGAAACAAAATCATCATGAAGAAAGTGTAGAGGAAAACGAGGAAGTGGATGATGAAAGATTTAATTGCAGGACTGGAGCAAAGGGACTGTATAACAGAACAAGAAATTATGTCTGTTTATTTCATTCAAAGAAAATTAATTAAGGAAAAGTCAAAGTACCAGAAGCAAGCTATATTGAACCAGTGGTTGTAGAAGGTCATTAGTAACACTGCCAAGGCTCCTTCTAGCATAGAAAATCCACTTCCATACACCTCCTCTGCCCCTGATATGTAAGCATCTGCTGAACATGAGGACCCTTCTGTACTTCTGATTAATCTGCTGTAACAATAAAAACCCTGTTTGGAAGCTTTATTGGTTGTTTTATTTCATGTTTTAAGCTCTGTTTAACCTTTGATAACACTGCAATATGTATGTGGAATGAGCTGGCAAGATTAGGGGTCGGGCATATGTTTACACGGGGGTTTCCTTAGGGGTCAGTTTCTGTTTCCCGGCATTTTCCATAATTCAGTTATGGCCAGGTCCCAAAGCTGCCTAATTACAGAGGTTCAACCAGTACTATAAACAAAAAACTATTCAAAATTATCCTAAAAGGTATTCTAAATTTATAATTCATATGAAAAAATAACTAAATGATACAAGGAGTACACAGCACAAAAATAATCATGAAAATTTCTTATCTAAACAATGAAAAATGTACATGAAAAAAAAGAAAACAAAAATAAAGCAAGATTTTGCTACAGTTTAAAACCATATCGTGAGGAAGAAACAGTTTTTCAAAGTCTACAGCTTGGGAGGATGATATGCACCCTCCACATGTCAACGGTCCTGTCACGTGTATACATATGACACGTTTTATAAATAATTTTGGGTTTTAGATGCATATATTCTTGACTTCCTTTGCTGATTTTTGCAGAAAACTTAAACACCAAATAATGTCAGTTTTTTGTTATGCGTTATCAGATGTCACACACTCTCGTGACATAAAGAAAATAGGAATCCCCTCTCAGACCCTCTCCCATAAGCTACTTTGACTACATTCCATCATCTCTTACTCAGCACTATCTCTTTGAGGGGAAGTCCTCTAATGAGGATGTTCCTACTGCTGCTGCTGCCCCTTCCTTTAAAGAGTTGGACGCATGACCCAGCTGGCAGGCTGAACATCAATCCGCACCACAGCCTCACCAGTATGAAGAGAGGGAAAGGCTGGCAATGTCGTCTGTGCTTTCAACAGGAGGGAGGAAAGACAATTACTGGTAGTGCAATGCCTATGAGGTGGTGCTGCATAAAGAGGCTTGTTTCATGGAAAACCATAGCAAAAAACGTGAAATATAGTTACATAAGTGAGGCGGCTGTGATTTCCCTTCTGGAGGGGGTACTCCTGTAGTGATGAGAATTTACTTTAGTTTAACAAATGATTTCCTTTTCAATTTTATATATACTGAATGTAGTTCAATAAAAGATCTTTTTGTTTTTATGATATATATGTGAATCTACATGGCCAGTTATGGTATTGAATTTACTCTAATTTCATGTGATTTTCACATTTCATTTTCATAGATATATGAATTTACATACCCAATTACTACTGATAGTGAATGATGCTGTGATCTCCAAATTTTGAAGAAGCGCTTTACAAACATCCTTACCTAACATTAACACACAACATTGCCCCTTTAGCATATACTGCCTCCCTCTTACATCTGCAACTTCTGAAGCCTTCTGTGGCCCGTATAGGTCTGGTGCAATTTTGTTACTTTTTATATTCAATCATATCGATATTTACCTATAGAAATGATTTTCTTTATGTGATCTTTTCTCTGTATATTTCCATTTCTTATAAAATTTATTACGTGCTCTCAGTGATATTTTGTGCCTTTTTCGTGTTTCCTGGAGCTACCTCACTGACACAAAGGGTGGCGATGCTGTTTCCTGTGGGGCAGGGTGGTGCCAGGAATGTATAAAGGCAAGCAAGTATGAATATGTACATGTGTATGTATTCATATGCATAAGTATATATATGTATGTATGTACGTATATGCTTATATGTATACATATATGTATGTATTGTGAATATATGTGCATGTATGTATATATATATGTATATGAGTAGATGGGTCTTTGTCTGTTACCTGGAGCTACCTCACTGATGTGAGGAAACTGTGATCAAGCAAAATATATAGATAATTGAGAGGGGAGAAAGAATACTTCGCACGTATTCCCTACATGTCGCAGAAGGCGACTAAAAGGGGCTGGAGCAGGGGGCTGGAAACCCCTCCCATCTTGTATTTCAATTTCTGAAATGGTAAACTGAAGGGGGAGTCAAGCGGGAAGTGCTCATCCTCCTCGAAGGCTCAGAATGAGGAGTCTGAATGTGTGTGGATGTAACTAAGATGAGAAGAAAAGATAGATAGGTAGAATGTTTGAGGAAAGAAACCTGGATGTTCTGGCTCTAAGTGAAACGAAGCTCAAGGGAAAAGAGGAAGAATTATTTGGAAATGTCTAGGAGACAAGTCTGGGATTGGTGAGAGGACAAGAGCTAAGGATGGAGTGCATTACTCCTGAAGCAGGAATTGCGGGAGTGTATGATAGAGTGTAAGGAATTAAATTCCAGATTGATGTGGGTAAAACTGAAAGTGGATGGTGAGAGATGGGTGATCATTAGTGCTTATGCACCTGGT
>JAYMFT010122360.1:0-13229 GCA_038088735.1 Panulirus argus | reverse complement strand
TCTCTCTCTCTCTCTCTCTCTCTCTCTCTCTCTCTCTCTCTCTCTCTCTCTCTCTCTCTCTCTCTCTCTCATGCCCCCCCCCCACATTGAAGGTTCCAGCTACGGACAAAAGTCAACATCAGTGCTGGGTCTTAATTGAAATACAGAGAGGATTATGGAAGAGGAAAAAGATGAGACAAGGGACAGTATTTATGAGCTATGGAGGAAATGAAAAATCTGTCTTTTAAAGTGTGCCAGGTCATAGTTACTGGGAAAGACGAGAGGTTAGAGAGTTCCAAAGCTCTGAGATTTAGGGAGAGAAACACTAATCAAAACAGCCCACCCCTGAGTTTCCATGGCCATGCAGTAATCAAGTTGTGGGGGCACTCAAGCAGCCAGCACTTGGGAACAGAAACTAAAGTAATACCATTAGAAGAGGGGAAGGTAAACCAGTATTGTGGCATAGGGTAAGTGGGTCAAATTTTGAAGTTAGCCTGGGAGAGTTTATACGTTGTACCGCTATCGACTCTACTTTGTCAAGCAAGGATGCAGAGCTAGAACTGCCCTGAGGTGAGAGAGGTATTCCATAAAAGGACAGATCAATCCTTAGTATAAACAGAGCAACTGTTCAGAAGAAAAGAAATTCTGACATGTAAGAGGACTCCCAGCTTTTGTAATAGTTTAGTCTTTGAATGTTTCCTACCCCCACAGCCTGGGCTAGGCCCAAGCTGCTTGATTGAGTTGTTGGTCAACCTGACTATTTGAGGCTGCAGTCCACAGGCCCATGTAGCCTCCATAGCTAGACTGGTCTGGAACATGTTGTAAATGCTCATACAAGGCACTCTTAAACTTGGTTTAATGGACCTGAACAACTGTTATTACACAGTTTTATATTTTTAATGATGATTATTACGATCTTGGAATATAGTTGTAAAGGACTAGCTATATTCTGGATTAGGAAAGAGATGTGTTCACAGGTATCCATTTAATTATCTTTCGTACTGAAGTGTTGCTCTTTAGAGTATATTCTGTATGAGTTGGGCAATATGGCATTTGTTGGGATGAAAAGAATTGTGTTTTAGGTGCTGATTTATGTCAGGGTCACATATGGTAGTCTTGTAAAATAGTGTGGCCTGGTTGTTGATAGGGAGCTGGAGTTTCAGTGCATTGCACATGCGGCTAGAAAATGGATGTGAGTGGATGTGGCCTTTCTTTGTCTGTTCCTGGTGCTACCTCACTAACGTGGGAAATGGTGATCAGGTATAAAAAAAAAATCTTTTACAGATGATGCTTAAATAGGAGCAGTTTGTTACCATGACAAGTTTTAAAGCTCATTAATTGTCTGTCATCACTTAGTGTTTTAGATAATGTTTTTATACCTTTCTTTCTTGATTGCTTTGAGTATGTTCTGTAGATCATTATCCAAACTAACCAGCAAATATTCCCACCTTTTTGCCAAGGAATATAAGAAAATTTAAAGAACTTTTTAATATCACTTAGATTTTATTTTCATTTACAGGAAGGTTTTGGGTCGTTCCTATCAGAGACTCATGAAACGGTTTCAGATAAGATACTAACAAGCACAGAAGATGTACAGACAACTGGTTGCATGTCAGAGGAAGACATAGATAATATTCAGTCCTATCTCTGGTCACAGCCTCACAAGCTTGAATTATGGCATATTCCATTACGTTGCCCCAAGAAAGGCCTTTCGTTACTGAATCCAGAGTTGATGAAGTTACTTAACAAGGCATCATTAATTACATATCAGGGGTACAGTATTATGTATTATCAGTAATTTAGTTTTGAACCCAGCTGTACTATATACTTGAACTGTCACTTTTGCTGTTATATATTTCAACTGGAACTCATAGAATCAAGTTAATGTTGCTGACTGCTGGGAAGGGCAAAAGAATACAAAATAGAAGGACCTAGAATCTCAATACCTCTGGCTCTGATTGGTTGAGACACTGGAAACCAAGGGGGAAGAGTGCTTTATGGTTTCTCAGTGACTTTAGCATCTAAGTCATCATATCTGTTAAGAATGAAAGAACAGCTAGCTTTCTATTTGAATAGCTCAGCTTAGGGAGGAAATGTGAGTTTCTTCAATAGATTATGTCCTCAGTCATAGGAAATTTAATACTAAACAACTTACAATTTAGATTATGTTTTTAAGAGTGTTCTGGCAGTATATGTCTGTACTGAAATAAAGTGAATCTGATAAAGAAAGAGGTGATTGGGAAGACACTAAGGTAGTCTTTAAATACAAACTATTTCTTGGCTGTATATCATTCTATTTCCAGAGGCTGTGGTCCTTCAAGATAAACCAAAGTGGTAACAGAAGTATTTAGAAATCTGTCATATCTTCTTAGAGAACATGTAACTGTGTATGTTATGTTGTGGCAGGTGGACAAACTGATTATTGAGGATATACGGGTGGTAATGGAAACAGTGGGAGTAGAGTTTTATTTCATAAAAGTTTTGGCACAACTTTCTCCAGAGAGAAGGACAACATAATGGGAAACAAGCTCATATGATCACCTGTTTCTACTGTACATGGAGGGAGTTTACACTTATAGGGTTCCACTCTTGATTATTCTCTACATTTTTGCAACCTCATTTTAGATTTCTGTATGTTGTGTGCATTGACCTTATCATCATTGTTTTTATTCTATTCATCCATCACTCTTATACTAAAAGCAGTACTTCACATCTGTTTTAACAAGTTTCTTGCTTAATTGTATATCTTTTGGTTATTTCATCCCTACATACCCAAAAGAACTATTCACTGTCTATGTCACCAGTCTGTTTTAAAAACTAAAGGTTGTGATGAGGTCACCCCTCACTCTTCTATCCTCCAGGGTGGTCAGATTTTAGGCCTCAAGGCCTCTTCTCAGATGTACAATACCATGTTTTTGCTGTATTTTGGACCTTCTGTTTTATCTTTGTGCATCTTTAGATATGGAGACCAAACCTGAGAAGCTTATTCTAGATTTGACAATATGTAGGATGTGAATATCTTGCTTAATTTTTCCCCATCCATGAATCTGAAAGCTATTTTAGTATCAAGCAAACAGTTTGCCTCCTTAACTATTCTCCTAAGGTAGGACTCTGGCAACAGGTCAGGGGTAATGTCAGCTTCCAAGTCTTTCTCTCACAGAGATTTCTGCGGTGTATATCCAACTAGACAGCAATCATATGAAGGCCTTTGGACGATGTTCCCTAGCTGGTGGTCTTTATATGTTGTTTCCTGAGTTGTATGATGTGCCTGCAGGCTCTGCCTTTTCTTCTCTGCCGTTCTACTCACATTTTGCTACCTTTACCATTGTTTTAGACCAACTGAGGAAGTGGATTCCTGAATTGGTGTAATATAGCAGTGAAGACAGCAACATGTGGGTAAACGAGCAGAGAAGGGGCAAAGCCAACATCAAAACCTCCAGTAAGGGAATGTCCTCAGGAGATCAAATAAGCTTGCATTTTCCCATTTGGAGGTTGACCCAAATTTTTCATAAATACATCAAGAGCTTTTTTATGATCACCAGCTTTATTATTGTAATATGATCCAACAATTAAGGTGAACTATTGTATTGATTATCGAGTAAATTTCAAAGATAGAGCTGAAGTACACAGTGTTATTACTGTAAGTAATTTCCAGTCACAGCTTAACGAGATTCTTTATTTTTGTTTTTTCATAACCTTCTGGTTTGATGCTAGTACCACCAACAATTTTTTTTACAGTTTTGATTATTGAAAATGAACCAAAAATATGCCTCTGAGTTATTTTATTTTTCTTCTGTTGCAGAATTTTCACTGTTTCAAACAGATCAGAAGTTGAGGCTGACAAGTTAAGGGATGAATTAATGCATGCAATAGTTAATGGAGAAAGACTAGATGTTTACTTACGGTACAAGTCCAAGACAAAGCCACAAAAGGATAAACGCTTAGCGTAAGTTTTGATTTTTTTCATACTCGTTCTCTGTTTCCTACATTCTTTTGGTAGCATTAGGAACAGATGAAGAAAAGGTGTCATTCATTTACATCCATTTTCTGGCAGTCATGTGTAATGCACTGAAACCACAACCCCTTATCAACAACCAGGCTCCATATATCAACAACCAGGCTCCATACCCCACAGCCCTTTCTATAGTTTCCCCCAGCTGCTTCATATGTCTTGATTCAGTCCATTGACAGCATATTGCTCCTTGTATACCACGTTGCTCCAAGTAATTCTATCCCATGCAGACCTTTCACCCACCTGCATGTTCAGGCCCTAAGCACTCAAGATATTCTTCACTCCATCATTCCTTCTCCAATTTGGTCTACCTCTTTCCTTGGCCTCTCCATTTCTAACACATATTCCTCTTTGTCAACCCCTTTTCCCTCATATCTCCATATTAGTACATCCTTTTCAGTTCTGTCAACCATATTCATCTTTTTACCACACAGAAGGGAACAGAGACTAAAAGAAGAAAAACTAATACAGTGCATAGACCAAACCCAAAAGTCCTGTTTGCTTATACTGATAGTAAAAGAACAAAAAGTCAGTGATTGGGTCATTTAAAGAAGGTAACAGGTATGTAAATGACCCCAGAAGAATATCTCAAATGCTGATTAGCTGATATAAGGCAGTGTTCAATATAAGAGTACTAGAGAGCATGAAAAATTAGATGATGAAATGTTCAGTGATTGTGATGCCCATGCATTCACATGTATAAACATATCAGAGAATGATATAAGTGAAGCAGTTGATCAACTTAATGAAAACTCAGCTCCAGGGTCAGATGGGATTCTAGCATTTTTTCTAAAAGCGACAGAAGAAACAATAGACAAATCTCTTGCATGCTGCTGAGACAAAGTGTAGACAAATGCTGTCAAAATGAACAACAGCATTGTCACATCAACTTAGCATTGCCATAGTAAGATATATACAACAATACCACTGTAAAATAATCTCAACTCTTCCATGATAATACTCAGCATTGCCTCAATAAGGTAAAGCTTTGCCATATCAGATGTATGCAAAAGGGGGTACGTATACTAAGGAGATTTCAGATTGCTGCTGAAACAATACAGACCAGCTTGCCTGACTTTACATTTAATCAAAGTATTTGAGAGAGTAATGAAGAATATAATGGAATATCTTATTGCAAACATTTTCAGTAATGAACAACAGTATGGGTTTGTCCTTGGTTAAAGTATGCTGACACAACCACTTGCCCTTTATAATGACACATATGAAAGCTTGATGGATGGGAAAAGAATGGACACTGTTTTTATTAATTTTACAAAAGCATAGGATAAAGGAAGCTGTAGAGTGTAACTGAAGAAAATGGCAAGTGAAAATATAAAAGGAAAGATATGAAAATGGGTCAGAGAATTTTTAACCCGTAGAAAATTCACAGTAGTTGCAAATGGAAGCATATCTGAGGAAGATGTACTGTCTGGGTTATCACAGGGAACTGTTGCAGCCACAGTACTCTTTATAATCATGATCTCAGGCACAGGAAAAGAAATAGTGAAACAGATTTCAGAAATTTTGGAGCAGTTTTTAGGGCAAAACTTGGATTTAAGGAGCATAATGAAAAGATGGTGCTTTCATCCAGATAATGAGTGAAATGATATTGAGAACATTTGCAACAAGGAAGACAGTTAGTGATGAAAATGTTTGATGTATATATAAGAAGTTAACTTAAATACTGCTGTGTTGTATTGTTACCAGTAAAGCAGATTGAATTAAATAAGATTGAGAGAATGCAGAAACATTTCACAAGTAAGATAAATGGATTGAAGCATATGCATTACCATGAACGACAAAAAGAACTAGAGCTTAATAGTCCTGAATGTCGAAGGGAAAGATATATGATAATATATGCCTGGCAACAAATGTAGGGAGTAAAGAACAATGTTTTGAACCTGAAAGTAACCTGACAAGGATAATACATGATCATAAAGTCAGAAGTAATTCCTGGGAGCTTACCAAAAATGCTTAAGACAAAGATACATGAAAGTCCAGCAAGGAAGTTGGAACAGTTGTTTAATGCAGTACTGGGCAATTAAGAAACTCAAATGGAGTGACTACAGAAATATTCAAAACAAGATTAGACTCTTGATTGTTAAATACAACACTGGATGGTCCTAGAATAAATGACTATTCCAGAGGAGTAACTGCTGAATAAAAAACATTATACATCAAGCAAGAAAAGTAAGGGGATGAGGCGAGGCCATTGTGAGAAACATCGTTCATCAGTAAACAAGTCAAGTCAAGTGGTGAGTGCAACACACAAGCCCTGCCACCATGGTAAAATCTTATCTTAGGTATTCATTACTTATTCATCAACACTTCTCACACCACATATTATCCTCAAATATTTCATTTCCAATACATTTAGCTTCTGTAAATTTTCATGCACAGCCCATGCCTCACATACATACAACATCGTGGGGGCTACTATACCTTCAGACATACCCATTTTTGCATTCCTAGGTACTTTTCTATCTTTCCACACATTCTTCAGTGTTCCCAGAACATTCCCTCCTTGTCTCACCTCCACTTCCAAGCAAAAGTAAATTTTTCTCCTGTGAGCAGTGAGAGAATCTCCTTAATCTCCATGGGATAGAAGCCTCTAACCCTGTACCTTTTGGTGAGGAACCTGGATTGTTCTACCTGTAAATGAAATAGAGCTAAAGGGGAAAGGAAGAATGGTTTGGGATTGTCTTAGGGATAAAGTCAGTGGTTAATGTGAGAGCTAAGGGAGGGTTAGCACTTCTGCTGAGGGAGGACTAAGGAAGAGAGAAGTCTTTTGGGAGGAGCAAAGTGAGTGTGTCAACAGTTCTAGTGCAAGAGATCAGGTATTAGAGATGGGTGATTTGGATGCAAGAGTGGGTAATGTGGCAGTTGTGGGTATAATTGGAGGACATAGGGTACCTGTTGTTGTGGATGAAAATGGTGAACTGCTTGTGGAGTTCTGTGTTTAAAAAGGATGGGTTATTGGAGACACTTGGTTTAAGAAGAGAGACTCATATTTATACATGGATGGATAGAAAAGGTGGTAAGGGTGCATTGTTGGTTTATGCACTAATAGGTGTGCAAAGTGGAGACTTTTGAATGTGAATGTGCTGAGAGGGGCAGCTGCTGGGATGTCTGATTCTTGTTCAAGTCAAGAGTGAAGATTTGTAGAGGCTTTAGGAAAAGAGGAAATGATACATGTTGGAAGAGGGTGGTGAAAGTGAGTGAGTTTGGAAAAGAAGCTTGTAAGAAGAGATTCCAGGAGAGATTGAATGTAAATTGGCAAAAGATGAGAGTAAATGAAGCAAGGGGGGTGGCTGTGGAATGGGAGGTATTTAGGAAAGCGATTGCTTACATTTGTGAGTTAAGTTTTTTTGGCTTGTGGAAGGTGGGAGGTAGGCAGGTGAGAAAGGGCGGTTAGTGGTGGGATGAGGAAGTTAAGTGGCTAATGAGAGATAAAAGAGTTGTAAATCAATGGTATTACAGAGGGGTAGTGCCAAATATTGGGAAATTTAGATGAGAAAGCAACAGGACATCAGGAGGAAGGTGCAGTGGCTGAAAAAGAATGCAAAGGAGAGTTGGTGTAAGTATTAGCAAACTTCAGGGAAAGAAGAAATGGTTTTGGAAGAAGGATAATAGTGTCATAGAATCAACAGAACAAATGAGAACATTAGTGAAGGGCAAATGAGGAAATGGTAACTGGCAAAAATTAAGTGAAGAAGAGATTATGAAGGATTATTGAATACATTTGTTCAGTGGTAAGGTGTCAGATGTTAGATGCTTTGGGTGTGGATTATGTGAAGTGAAGGATTCATGGAAGGTAGTTTGACAGTGAAAGTCTTGCATTAGATAAAGTGCAGCATGGCAGCTTGGGTGGATGGGACTGCAGTTGAATTTCTTTAGAAAGTGGGTGATTTTGTTGTTAAGTGTTTAGTTAGGATTTTCAGTGTGTATATGGCTTTTAGTGAGTTGCTTAAAGGGTGGTAGAATGCCTGTGTAGTGCCATTGTTTAAAGGTAAGAAGTGTACATGGTAAGTTATATTGGAGAGCGGTGATTGAGAGGATGGTGGCATGCACAGAAAATCAGATTGGAGAGGAGCAATGTAGCTTTAGGAGTGGTGGGGGATATGTGGATCAGGTGTTTGGTTTAAAGAATGAATGTGAGAAATACTTAGAGCAATAGAGAGCCTCATATGTGGCATTTGTGGATCTCGAGAAGGTGTATGACAGGGTTGATTGAGATACCTTTGTGGAATTATTGCATGGAGGATTGTATTAACTTACAGTGGGACCTTGCACAGATTCAGAAGGTGGGCTGATGCATTGTTGATTAAGTTCATCCTCCTTGGAAGAGAGAAGATTACAGCTATTAAATTTTAAAACAGATTTAGGCTGTGGACAGTGAATGTTTATTCAAGAACTTTAAGGTTAATACAACCAAAGAGCATAAGATGATGTTATGCAAGAAATTTGTTCAGAAAGATGTGAAGTTCTTTTGTAGTGAATGAGAGGTGGATGAATGGAATAAAGTGATTGAAGACATGATTAATGTAGACAGCAAGCAAAAATGTAAGAAGATGTATGTTACTGTAGTAGAAAATTTCAAGAGTTGGGGCTTACAAGTGTAAGATTCCCTTTCCATACAGGACAAATACATTATTAATGAAAAGGTTCAGGAGTGTTAGATTGGAGTAGAATCTTAGACCCAGACAGTAAAATTTGTTTTGATGAATGTGTATCACACAATCATAGGCAATTTCCTATTCGATACACTTGAGTTTTATTTAACAGATTAAATTGAATTCCAGATGGTAGCAATGATACAAAGGTATTTAACATTTTCTTTAAAAGGTGAACTTTATATGTATTATGAAGTAAACTTGCTGTTGGTCTTTTATATATGCTCTTGAACCAAATATGAAATATAATGTTGAACCAAAAAAATTTGTATAGTTTTTGTTATTATGTATTTATTCTTTTGTAGGTTGTTTGTAGGAGGTCTTCCATCAACCACCACCAAAAATGAAGTAATGGAAACCTTTTGTAAAGCTGTACGAGTGGAGAAGCATGTTTCTAGTGGCAAGGCCAAGACTGATTACAATGTGTAGGTAGCTAGAGTTGTGGTTTAATGTTTTTCATAAAGTTATCAATTGTACCTTAATTAGCCTTGTCAACCCTGGAGGAACTACAATTTGATTTATCAGTATTTTTTTTTTAACTTGATCACTGTTCCCACATTTGTGAGGTAGCACCAGGAACAGACTAAGAAAGGCCACATCCGCTCACATCTGATCTCTGGCTGTCATCTGTAATGCACCGAATCACAGCTCCCTGTCCATAACCATGCTCCACAAACCTTTCCATGGTTTAACCTGGATGCTTCACATGCCTCGGTTTAGCCCTTCGACAGTATGTTGACTCCAGTATACCATATCATTCCAGTTCACTCTATCCTGTGTGTGCCATTCACCCTCTTGCATTTAATTTAGAGCCATATATTACTCCCATACATCAAGGTGGGCTTAAAGTTATGATTATTGATTTTGGATACTGTTTTATATTTCTTTAGTGTTATGTTACTAGAAAAGCTTTCTTTTTTTATTTCAGATACTGCTTTGTTTACTTTAAGACTTCAGGAGATATTCAGGAGGTATTAGATAAAAAACCATGGTATATCAGTGGTACTGAGGCAGTTGTGAATATTCCAGGACAGGGACCAAAGAAACAAAGGGAGCGGGATAAGACCTTTGGTGGAACACCAGAAACACTCTCTGCAAATAAAGTATGTATAGTAACACAGTACTCTATTTTTTGAAAATATGAGGCAGGTTTGGCACATTGCACTCATCATTTATCTTGCTTAATTTACAATGTTGTTTCCTTCCTCAGCCACATGTTGTCCAGAATTATCAGTTTTAGGTCGGCCAGTGTTTCCTTCAGACATCTATCCGATTTTCTTTATAGGGTTGGTACTGTACAATGCTTACTTTCTTCTGGTACATTCTTAATACAGTATATGTTTTTATGTTTTGCATATATGATATGTATTATTATTATCATAATTACTTTGATTACTGTTTATGTACTGTACTGTTGTCTGTTCCCAGTGTAATAAGGCAGTTAAGGTACATACAGCACCTCTTCTTCCCTGCTAATAACCTAATGACATCTCCCTGCATAATCAGCTTTTGAAGCAACTAAATCACGGTCCCATTGTTTAAGTACATTACTGTCCCTTTGTTTCAGCTCAGTAATGATCCTAGAACAGAACCCTGTGGTTCTGTTCCAGGATTATTGCTGTTTTTGAACTATGTGAATGACTACCCAGCAGGTATGACTCCTACCTGAAGATGTTTGCAGATGATTAAAAGGTCATGGGGGAAAAGAAAAGCATGGAAGATTGCATCAACCTACAAGGGTACCTTGACAGTCTCCAGAGTTGGCTTGAAACATGGGTGATGAAGTTCAGCTCAAATAAATGTAAAGTAATGAGGTTGGATCACAGCAAAAGAATGATTTTAGAGTCGACATCTTCCCTAACCTGTCGCTAGAGTCATACCTTAGGCGAACAGTTAAGGAGACCAACTGTCATTTGGTAAATATTAGAATTGCATTCAAGTTCATGACTAAGGAAACATTCAGTAAGATGTTCACATCATACATAGAGCCATAGCTGGGGCATGCTTCCCAGGTTTGATTATCACACCTGAAGGAGCTTAAATGACTGATAGAAGAGGTTTCGAGGAGAGTAACAATTATAGTATCAGAATTAAGGCAATTGTGGTCTTAAATTTGTCAATCCCTCAAGAGAAAAGAGTAAGTGTTAATCTGATTACAACCTTTAAGATTTTTTTAATGGCATGATAATGTAAACAGTTAACATTGCTTCAAAAGATACAGGGATAGAACAGCCAGGGGACAAAGACATGAAATTAAGTAAGCAATCTGTTGGTGACCTCAATCTGTTTTGAGAAGGCCACTCCTTTTCTTCTTTCCACAAAGGTTATCTTTCATCTACTAAAGGAGTGTCCTCTTATTCCTGTCTGGATCTAGCTTCTTAATCAGCCTCCTAGGTGGTACAAGAGTCAAATTCTTTCTGGCAGTCTAGCCCAGTGAGGTGTCAGCATCAGCACCAGTGTCTGGGTAGGGTGGACTGATTGTTTAAGGAATAGCATTGTAAGAGAGAGATATGGTAAGAATAGTTTGTTGAGAGAGCTAACCAGGATGGCTGGAATGTTTTGGCCATATGGAGAGAACTATTCAGTTTAGGTCTCACACTTCTTAAATATTTTTATATTATACTTCATTCTGCATGTCGCTGTGCATGAATGTGGGAAGTGCCATGTAGCCTTGTGTTTAGTTTGATAAATTTTTTTTACTGGGATTTTGTATCATTTATGTTTATCTTTGTTTTTAAAACAAAGTAGCAGATCCAGGAAGTTCCCCAAACATTTCACAACTAATGCTGTATAAAGATTTTAGATTTGATAGTTTAACAGGAATGTGATTTGAATTTTACATGCTATCATATTTTTATAATCGATACCATTTAATTAATTTTTTAACAGTAAACTTTTTAGATATGTATTTCATTAAATATTAAAATTTTATTAGGTTAGCATTGTACAGTTCTTGATATTTTTTGAAATTGAAGCAAGGCTTTAAAGTTGGAATATTTTGACCTCCAGTTTGTAGTTTTTAGTCTCGGTTTTCACTTTCAGGATTAGCTGTTACGCTTTTGATTTGTGTGTTGTTACCAGTTCAGCTAAACTGGTTGCAGTGATTCATAGGGTTGTCTCAGTGATGTTAAGTGATGGCATTTTATTAGTTGTATAATTTTCTGAAATTGTTTATGATGCTGCCTCATTTGAGGTAGCATTATGGTGTTGGTAAGGCAGCCTTAGATGGAAGGATGGAGCGATGAAGATTTTAAGTGCTGGGGGCCTGAATATGTAGAAGGGTGAAAGGCATGTACAGGATATTTGTTATGCAAGGGGCAACAAGCTGTCATGTAGTCGGTAGCAGTTGTTAGGCAGCCAATGACCAGGGAGGTATAGTACCAGTGCTATCTGCCTAGGTATTAGGAAGGTTAGTGAAAGCTGCGTAGTGAGCCACCACTTAAGTGGTTGTCAAGTTGAACTCCTCTGACCCAGGTAGCTGTCTTTTTGCCCCACCCATTTGTGGACTACTGGCATTCTGTCTACAAACATACAATCTCTCCTTGTGATATATAATACTTGACAACACTTAGCTCACACAGGTCATTCTTCATAACTCTAGATTTTCTTGTAGTGAGTGCTATGCAATAACCCTGCCTTTTTGAAAAATGGTAGGAGCAGTAGATAGAAGTAGTAGGTAAAAGGATTAGGTAGAAGTAGTCAGTAGGAACATTAGGTAGGAGCCTCAGCAAACACTGTGCTAGAGTTGCTCTCTGCCAGTGGCCTGTTAAGGGTGAGGCACTAAAGACTAAGAAGCATCAGTGGAGCTTACTAGTTATGGAGACTCTATTGCCGTGGCCACCCCCTTGAGGGAGTTCCAGTTGGAACAGGCTTCAGAGATATAGGTATAGATAGATAATGAAGAAAGAGAAAATAAGTGGTTCTACATGTCAGTCATGGAGGGAGGACAGGGGATAGAGAGATTGAGGACTTGGGAAGATGGAGTGAAGGAGGCTTTAGGGTACTGGGGCCTGAACATGCAGGAGGTGAGAGGCATGCATGACACAGAATGAAAAAAATATGTTGAGGTGACATGCTGTCAGTTTTTTAACCAGGGCATACGAAGCAGTGTGGCTGTGGATGGTAGGCACTGGTTTTGTTGCATCATGTATACATCTTCAGAGTGATTGTATGCAAATGAGAGCATTGTTTCAGTTTTCCTGATGCTGTCTTGTTGGGTCATGTAGCTCACTCAGGTAGAGAAATTAATGTTTTATGAAAACATTGAATTGATATCATGCGTATGTCTAAAAAAGGTTTTCTACATTCTTAAGTTTCTTTTCATGTCTTGCAGCCAAATTTTTTTCCTGTAGGAATGCATCTACAATTATATGATAGTTGTCTATTGGAAATTGGTTTCACTTGCTGGAATTTCACTTAATAGTTAACTGTTCTGGAACATGTTTAGACTGTTAAGCAGCGGATAGTTATAAACTGTACTCTTTTATCACTTTATTTATTTATTTATTTATTTATTTATTTTTTTTTTTTTTTTTTTTTTTTTTTTTTTTTTTTTTTTTTTTTTT
>JAYMFT010122349.1:0-13229 GCA_038088735.1 Panulirus argus | reverse complement strand
TATTTATATATATATATATATATATATATATATATAAAAGACGATATATTCTTAAAGAAAGGGAAGGCAAGTTACTCAAAGATGTATACCCATGGGTTACTTTGTCAACAAAGTCGAAAACGTGGGAACGAGCTAAGTAGAATATCTTGCTTACTTAATTTTCCCTTCATTACTGGATAAATTGACTTTTCCTGTTGAAAAAAGGGTTTTGACAATATTGAGATTCTTATGACTAACAATTTTAATAGCGAAAACTATTTATTGCACCGAGTTCACCAAGATCGCGTTAGAGCTCATACCTGTCGCCACTTTGAATTCTATGCAGTGTTAAAGCAGTCAATCCACCTTACCCAACACCTGGAAGTAAATTTCAAAGAGAAGTAAGAGATTAACTTCAATATATATATATATATATATATATATTAGCGTCATACTTTTCCAAGAAATTTACTTAACTCTTTAGTGGTTTCGTATTTACGAATGGGATTTTTAAGTAAAATCTGGGAACAACAGAAGACTGACTAGATGATATATATCATCTTGCAGGTTTTGTTTCATAGTTTACAACTCTCGGGGAAATGGCCGCTTTTTTCAAGACGTTTAAAGTAGGCCTACAGATATTTGATTAACAAAATGCAAATATTTGAGTCAACGAAATGTTAGTGTAAAAAAGGCACCTTTAGTTATGGAAGCAAATCTGATTCCTCGAACAGTTCTTTTGCTGTACATGTAAGTACAAAAGTGTCGCCAATATGGCATCGGTTGATGTACTTTTGAAACAGAGAGTAAGATGGTTTTAAATTATTTTTAGCAACTATAGCTATCGTTTATATTTGTTTTGTGATAGATTGGTAGAAGATTGATAGTGGACAGTTTAGGCAAATGCAGAGGTGGTAAGTCGTCAATGTCAGAGATAATCTAGCCTACAAGTCCTTTAGTAAGTTGATGTCTCTTAAACTCAGTGGATACCGGGCCTTTGTAGATCTCTCTGAAACAAAGCTGATCATTGACTCACTTCGTGGGTATGTGCAATAGCTGATCTATAGGTGTGGATTGAATTACCGCTTTCATCACCCCATTAAACTATTGTGTAATATTTAGCCATCAGCAGGTGTCATGTACGTTACCTGTGGCGAAGTGGAATGTGTGTAAAGCAACGCATTCCTGCCCCATGTGTGTACGTCTCTGTTGACCTAACCGCCTTTGTACGTATATGAAAAACCCACACAGATATCAAAATCAGCTCTTGTGTAACTGAACCAGTGGCTTCGTGTAAATACTCTCACATAGATTACACTAAATCAAGGTTGTGTAAATGACAAGTGTTTCACAGAGTTCAATACACCAGTATGTGGTATGAGCGGGGACCTCTGGGTGGCGCTCAGAGTTCCTCCGTCCAGTGATCTGGGAACTAGTACATCTGAAGTTGGCAGCCCCTCGCTCACCGTAGGGTGTGTAATTTGAGGTTGATTTTTTTGTGCAGAGCTGTATAACTCTTTGACCAGACCCTACGTACCGTTGTGCTTAAGGTGTTAAGATAGTGTCTTTTATTTTGGTGATGTTTAGTGACAGTGATCATGATGTAGCTACGGTGTTATGATGCACTGGTAAAAGTAAAATGTAAAATGTATATGGATCCTACTGCTCGTGGCTAGTTACAGTGGGTATAGATTATCTAATGTTCATGTACTAGCGCATATAAGACATCGGTTAGGCGATGCTGGACACCGTGGTTAGAAGAATGGTGTTAGTTACTGTAATTCAGTAAAATGCATTTTTTTTTTTAAGATTTTGCTTCTGGTCCAAACCCAGCTTCACGAAGTATTCTTGTAAGGAACACCCGTTGATCCACAGGAGGTTTTACATCAAATACTGAATGTCTGATAATGAGTGAGTCTTGATTATGCTCTCCACATTTCTCCGGTCGTGCAAGTGCCCTTATGAAAAGGAAAGTTTTCTCTGAGGTGCCCTCGGTGTTTGTTTATCTCGGAGCATTGATGACTAAATGCAATACACGCGTTCCTCTGTGTGAACCAGTTACCACATCAAGAATGAAGTGCGAACATTGTGACTAAACTCTGAAAGTGTAAATGTTGTCGTCAGAGTGGTGCCTTTTTTGTGGGTAAGGTAAAGCTTAGGGGGGGGGGGGTGATGATGCAAGTGGCAGCACACGCACTCCAAAACAGTATTACCAAAATAAGCTAATGATTTTAGTTAATATGTGGTATTAATTTGTTTATATGTGTTGAGGTAGGTTTTAGGATAATCGTAAAGTTTCTGGTTACGTGACTCAAACCAGGGTAGGAAACTGATTACCCATGTCCGGATCAGTTGCCATATGCTTACTGCAAGCGCCCGCTGGCCTCTCCGTGTTTAGTTTATATTCATACCAATCCATGGAAAATGTGTACGCAAAAGCTTATAAATGAAAGATAAGCTAGCAAGGGGAAACATTGTCATCTTACTCGAACTTAGTAGTCTTCGTTAGGGACCGAGACGTGTTGATGAGAGAACCTTACTAGAGCTCTAGGCTACAAGTGTGTCCCATCTCAGACTAACCCAGGTTGCAGGTGTGTCCAATCTCATATTAATCTAGGCTACAGGTGTGTCCCATCTCAGACTAACTTGGCTTCAGGTAAGACCCGTAGGTTAATATCCAAGAATGTAAGTGGTTATCTTCTGCTTTAGTTCTCACAAGCGGTTGTCGTAACACTTTTGAGAAGTGAGCATATTACCACTGTGACGGAAACAACGCACAACATCTTTTAACACCTTGGGAGGCAGGCAGATGATGGGCCAGTCCTCTTGGCCCACCTCAACCTGATACTTTGATGGATGTTAGCCGTTTTCCATGATGTGGACTGGGAGTTAGACAGCAGCAGCGAGGCAAATTTAATTTTAATTTATAAAGAATTTTTCTGTCAAATTCGCGATTATGTATAAGAAAAATATACAGGCGATTATGTGCATGAACAACAAACAGGTGAGTATGTATAAGACCAACAAACAGGATTATTGCACAGAGAAACCGGACCGCATTAAGTAGGGATATTTTTTCTGCTTGTATTGACTTTCTAATACTTTCACTTGCAACATCAGACTCCGTTAGTACGTTACACCTCCACTCTTCTTGGTGTGCTTGTTGAGACCGCTTTGCCGCCCCCGCACCTCAGCAGCATCCCTGCCCGGTCGGTGGGGTTGGGTTGGGGGAGCTAAAGTTACCATTTCAAACACGTTGTGTGGGTCTGAGGACCCCAGGCAGGACTTGGGGAGTGTAAGGGACTCAGGCAGGACCTGGGGTGGGTGTGAGGACCCCGGGTAGGACTTGAGGTAGTATGGGGGATCCGGACAGGATCTGCGGTGCGTGTTAGAACCCCAAGCTTGACCTAGAGAGGGTGTGAGGACCCCGGGCAGGACCGTGGGTGGGTGAGTGGTTCCTGGGAAGGACTTGGAATGGGTTTGAGTACCCCGGGCATGACCTGTGGTGGGTGTGAGGACCCCTGCCAGGACCTAGGATGGGTGTGAGGACTCCAGGCAGGACTTAGGTAGTGCAAGGGACCCGGCAGGGCATGGGTTGAGTGTGAGTACTTTGGGCAGGACCTAGGGTGAGTGTGAGGACCCCGGGTAGGACCTGGGATGGGTATAAGTACCCAGAGCAGGACTTGGGTAGTGTAAGGGACCCGGGCAGGAATAAAGATAAGTATGAGGACCCTGGGGAAGACATTTGGTGAGTGTGAGGATCCTGGGCACAGGCTGGAGTGTGTGTGAAGACCCCGGACAGAACCTGGGATGGGTGTAATTACAGGACTCCGGGCAGGACTTGGGTTAAGTTTGAGAACCCCGGACAGGACCTGGGATGGGTGAGAGGATCCCGGGCTGGATTTAGGGAACTGCAAGGGCCCCGTGTGTAATAGCTTACTGGAAGTACTTAATTGTACCTACGACAAGTAAGCAAGTCACATTTGGGTGCACCTTAATTTTCTGTGTTAGTGTAGTCTTATTAAGAAAATAATGAAATTTCTAGCTCACAGCATTTTCGCCTAATTAGTTCCAAATTACAATATTCTGTTACTAAAGGAATATTTCTTTATATTGCGTATTGTTAAGATTGTTTCCGCCCATATATATACCCCTAATCCTCTCCGGCTCAGCTTTAAAGATTTTTTCCCTTATTCGGATCAGAGTCTAACAGAGAGAGAGAGAGAAGAGAGAGACCGACCGCCCCTGATTCATCTCAAGGTCATTGTTACAACGGTGGAACATGCCAGTAGCCAGACAAAGTTGGTAGTTTTCTTCCTTTAAAACAAGGCTAATTATGCGCTTCAGCTTCACTGTGGTTTGTGGTGTTTACCGCCAGGTTTAAGATGAAATACTGTTTTATCATTATGCTTATAACGTACTCTTCAACAGAAAAACAGAATTTTGTTTCTTGCAAAATTAAATGAAAATTATTTTAAGTTTGTTCCATATTTTAAGCCGTTCCAGAAACGGATCATTGCACGTTGATTATGTAACATAATAACTTCAGTGTGTTCTTTAGATCATACCTATCCTGTGTTCAAATTACTTACGATGGAGGTTAAATGTTTGTGATAGTGTTACATATATTTTGAACTCAGATTTTACTACTTTGCTTGGTATTGGCTGAAAACTTACTTATGATGCAACTCTAATGACTACGTGTACACATACTGTAATGTTTCTGGTGTTTATTTTATATTATTTTATAACTTGCGTCTGGCAGTGCTGCAACGTGTCTCCTCTGCGGCAGAGCCCCGTAAATATTGCTCACAAAGAGAAGCATTAGACACCTTGATGATGGTGTGCTATGACCCGGGCTGGGATGCAGATACTATGGGAATTTGGTCATTTTCTTGATATCGAAGACATTATGTAAACTTTGTAGGCAGAATTGCACCTGCGGTAGTAAAAAATATGCTTGTTTGTTGCAGAATGAGAATTGAGACTAATTTGATATTTGTAAGCGTATCGTTCATAACGATGTTTTATCCCAGACACTTTTCATGCTAATGTAACTGATTAATTCAAGATGTAACTTGTTATATAATTCAATTCCTGTGGTCCAGTTCCTGGACGTGCTGTTGCGCTCTGTCCTCATGTGCGTCACCACACGTTATGGGCAGGAGGGTGCGGTAATCTGCTAATTTTATTTCAAAAGTGAAAGTAAATGGTAGATTACCCTACCTGAGACAGCCCCCTCCCACACACCTTCGTTTATGCATATGGTAGTCATATTGATATTCTTATAACTTTAACAAATAAATTTCGTTATGATTCTAGTTGTTATAAGGTTTGCTGGAAATATGTCCTTTTTAAGCAGTTTATAGACATATTACAGCTTGAAGAGTTGTATGTAACCGTTCGTAATAGAGGAATACACTTGGTGTTTAGGTTGTCTCGCCTTCTGCACCCCTAACCATGGTTGCTGCCTCCACACCCCCTTTCCTTGCACCTCTCACCCAACTCACGCGGGAAACATCCACCCCCTCCTCCCACAGTCTGTGACGATAAGCTGTTGCTGGCGCCTCTCTCACCCTACATCCGCCCCCAAGTGCCATGCCGGATTAAACTTGGTGGTAGTAACCCTTGCATGACGTCAGATGGCAATCTTCAGACTGGGCAGCCCACGCGTGCCGTGCTATACCATCCCTACCTCCCTCACTGCCCCACTGCTAGGGCGGATTAGGCTCGCTGGGTGGGGGCACGGGAGGAATGGGGAGTGAAGTAGAGGAAGGAGGAACTACAGGGCGGGGTAGAGAGGGCAGCGTAGGGTAGAGGGCAGCTCCTTGCTCATCCAGCTGGTCACGAACGGACACCCTCCTGGCCTGCCTCACCGCCTGCAGCAGTATAGTTGCTTTAACAGCGGGTCTGCCGTGTTGAAAACCTTTATGTGTATCATGGCAAAAGGATGGAGGCTGAAGATGCGTTTTACCTATGAAAGTTTATAATCGCAAAACCTGTTTTCCTTCGCTTTTGAATATTGTACACATTTACACACACACACACACACAAACACAAGCTCAATTATATATATATATATGTGTGTGTGTGTGTGTGTGTGTGTGTGTGTGTGTGTGTGTATATACGGGAGTCATTAGTGTAGTGAATAGGGTTACCGACCATGAGTCAGCACGGGCCCACTTTGGTTCGAATCTCGGGCGTGGCAGTAAGTCCACAGCCAATTATGTTCATCCTATTCTTGGGGCTGGTCGATGAGTGGGTACTTGGCCTACGCTAGGTTAAGTGTATTTACATATAGGAGTAGAGATATGGTATATTTTACAGGGTTAAGAGACGGAACTACACGAGCATGTTACCCACACATTTGACCCAGTTATTGAAAATTTATCTTCCCCAATATTTATCAGCCATACGTCAATATATATAGAAATGACTTATAATCAGTACTTCCCGCATGAAACCATTGTGGGAGATGGTACTGAAGTTGTCGAGAATGAATTTAGATTTGAGGGCAGAGGAGCTAATACCCACCATACCACCACACAGGCTTAGATAAGGCAGCCAATAGTGGCTACCATACCACTACACAGGCCTGGATGAGGCAGCCACCATACCACCACCCGCGTAACGGCAAGGTAGGCTTTTAAGGGGATGCGGAATGTTTCATCTTTTTTTTTTTCCGGGAAATAACATGGAGACGAGGGTTTCAGTAATCGATAACTTAAAGAACTTATTTTGTGCCTAATCACATGGGTTGTTGGGTTTCTTATAATCTTAATTGTGGGTTGGACGAAGCTCAAGAAATTTTCTCGTTTTGCCTGGGGTAAAGCCGGGGCGGTGCGGGAGGCGGCTCATGCTAACCTGGGACCCACCCACGGTGAACTTCCCTTGCTCACTGTTTATTTTGTTCTTACCAAGCTTGACGGTGGCCTGGGGGTCGTGACGACCAGGGGAGGCTACGGTGGGATAATTATGATCTCGGATGTTTACCTTATATCCGCCGGGAGAAGAGGGGGAGGAGGGACGGAATGTCTCTTAATTGATGTTGACGTAGAGGGAGGGAAGATGGTCATGTTACTAGGGGGATGGTACGAGGCAGCAGCAGGCCTAACGCTATCCGCTCCAGTGTTGTGATGGGGTGCAACTGCCTCGTTCTTGTGGTATTTGTTTCTCTTACACAGTAATATTTCCAAGAAGCTTATCTTTTAGGAATGATTTTTATTCGCCACTTTTTGATATGGACCAAGGTTGACAAAGCTCATAAAGTTGCTGATGAGCACTTCAATCTCGTGGTGAGTACGTACCGTAACCCTTAATGCACACAAATATGATCTACAGTAACTACAGGGTGCTCATGAATTCTGTACAGTATGTTCTTACTGTTGCATCATCATGGGTAATACAGTCGCCACTAACGTTGTGGTTATACAGTGGCTAGGCACTGTAACCTTGTGTTTGATCATACGGTTTTCACTGTAATCTTTGGGAACTCATGCTGAATATTTTCATTGTATTCTTGTCGCGTTCCAACACTGTCTTCACTACTTTAACTTTGTGGTGGTTACACACCAATTCATGGTAAGCTTATGATCATACAGGGATTTTTTATTGTTCAAAGCGTGGTCGTTGCAACCATACATTTCTCATGTGTAGATCTACACTAAGTTGTTAGCATTAAGTAAAAGTGTGAATACCAAAGGTAAAATTGAAAGCTTAAAGCGTATACATTTGCTGTAATCTGTGTTCAAAAAGTGAAAGTGCGCACCGTAAACCCCTGTAAAACCCGTGTTCATAAAGTTTGAGTTGAGACATTTGAAGATTCATGAAGGAAGAGTACTCTAACTTCTTAGTGCTCATGATACGTCAGTGTTACTGTAAATTAATGATCTAGAAAGTGGGAACATAGTACGAGTTGAAGAAATATCCTAACGGTCACTCCTCGCATAGGTTGTCTCCATATAGAAAGGAGTCGGTCATTCGTAAGGTATGATTGCATACAAGGACTGTTTCTTGTAGCCTAATACGGATGTACCCAGTAGCTGTTCAGGACTTTCCCCTAACACTTGTAATTAGCTCATCGGAAGGAAGTGAGGATTTGTGGGACACTTTTACCAGTGTAGCTACACTTGTAATATACTAACACTATAATATCACTGTAGACAAGTTACACCGCCATAGTAACAATTGATTCGCATTCTGTATTGACCCTTTAATAATTCTAAAAGTAAACTTACCTAAGCCAGATCTGGTATGTTCTAACTTATCATATCTTAGAAGTAAGACGTGTTCTTTCTGTATAATAACATCGTAAGTGGCAGCAGCCGTAATTCGCGTGGACATGACCTGGTAACAGCAAGGGTCCGGGACAGTCACTACATTGAGTACACACAGGTGATATTTGCACCTAAAGAAAGGCGTTCAGTGTATTAATGAATTGTTTTAGGAATTTTAACTGCAGCCAAGATGAGCAATGTTTAATCCTTTTACATGACAGACGTCCCATGAACACGAGAAGCTTCGTGACCGCTTTGACTAGGGATTTTGCGTTGGTATAACCCGTTATATTGGTGGAAGGCACGTGCGGCTACGGTTGAGGTGTGTGGACGATCTGTCGTAAATAACTTTAATTTTATTAGGTCACTTTTTTATCATGATCTTGTATGAGAATACATAACTCTCTAGTGAATACTATAGGTCCTAACGGCTTGTATATATCATTAATCATTATTTCTGTTGTTTGAATACCAGTGACCTACGTGTATGTGTGGCAGGAAAAGATACCCTGGGCCTTGGAGGGAAACGTGACAGCCACTGTAGTGCTGGCTCGCTACACCGCCGTTACTAACCATCTCAGTACCCAGGTGTTAGTACATCTCCGGTTTTGGGTTGCCTGCCAGTGTGAGTAATTACCTCTGAACTTTATGGGGAGAGGGGCCCCACTCTTGAACTTTCAATACTTATGACAAGACTGCCACCAGTCATCACTCACCGCAGAAACATTTAGAGAGAGGAATGTCGGAGTCGTGTGAGCTACGCGATGTCGAGTATGTTTGTGAATTGAATGTCAGCAACCCACGTATATTAAACAGAAAGAAAAGACAGCAACTTTATCCAGAGAAGTAAGTGTGTGTGTGTGTACAGATTTCACGCCTGCCTAGCGTGGCCATATAAAACGATGGCCTTGTGCCCATGGTGGCTATATAACATGGTGTGTTCCTTGGACGGGTTGTAGTTAGTGGTGCATCTGTCCCGGAAGTTCCATGTACATTGCATGACGTCCGTGACGGGAAGTGCATGTGGCCAAAGGTCGCCGCCGTTGTTGGCTGTCTTCTTGGATTTTATAGCTGTCGGCCTGTGGAAGGTCATTTAGCTCGGACTTATACATGTTTAAGGCATTTACTGTGACACACAAATATATGAAAATGACTTACTTAAACCAGTATTAGTTATGAATTCATATGTACCTGTGACAACTCGGCAGGGGACCGACCCAACAGCTGTGAAACGTAAAATCGTACCCAGCAAATTAGATTAATATGATCATGACCTGAAATCCTTTGCGATTTAGGTCATCTCTTGAGATTTAGGATATACACGGATTATATTGACGTGCATTTCGACATCAATATGACCAGATTTTAATCTCAGAGAAAAGGTCGCTTTGTCGTTACTTTTACCATTATTATTATATATTTTTTTTTCTTCGTGTTCATGATACACTGTAGCACCCTTATCGATTGGTATCGAACCGCGTATAATATGAATATCCGCCTGTTATGGATGAAGTGAAAACGAAATAATATGAAAACTGTGTGTGTCGGAATGGATGGCTCGGGCCGTGCGCCAGCGCAGCCTGGTTGGTGCCGCAGCCGACGCCAGCTGGAGCTGGGGGGAGGGACAGTTGACAGCTTGGAGGCTTAAGGTTCGCTTGTGATTCCACGAACGTTTAAAACTTCGAAAGCTATAATTTTGCGGAAAATTTGCTTATTATGGAACAAAGTGTGTACCTATTCATTTAAATAGTCGTGAGTGTATAAAATCGCTTAAGTGAATTGGTGTCCTTGAGAAGCTTAGCTTAAAATTTTATTGACGAATGTCTAAAACATTTGAGATAAACACAAACATTGAATATGGGTTAAAAAGGAATGTCTTACTAAAATCATTGTACGAAATAAATAGTCGCTTCTTGATAGCAAGAGATGCTTGTAAAGAAATGATTTGTAAGTGAGAAAGAAATGGCAGTTGTACTTAAATAGTTACATTTCCATCATTTATGTCTTCATCGTTGCTCTTACGGTCCGAAATCAGCATCGCAACGCAAGTGGGAGATAATTTGGCCTTTACGTCCGGTGGTGATGCGCATTGATCTTGAGTGCTGGAGGAGGGAGAGTGAGCGGGAGGGGTAAAGCCAGTGTAGTGACGACGTTGGAGAGCGTTGGGCGGCCTCTCTGGTTGTGTACGGAACTATGAGAAAATAAAATATTTCCTGTGAAATTTGTTGAAAAGCAGTCGACTTGTACTTCTAGTGTCTAGTGTTTACGTAGATACTTGAAAAAAATTGTGTTGTATGTGGAAAGATTGAAGATTAATGTGTCTACAACAAAGCACAAATTTTTGAGTAAGTCGAGTCAGCATGACAGCTGGCAGTATGGATGCTTTTAAGGTGTCTCTGCAAATGCTGCAGACAATTAAACTATTGTAAGGTAAGTCTCCAAATGCAGCATACTTCAGCCTGCTGTTCCGTATCCAAACATAGGCAGGTTGAGTATCCCCGCTTACCCACAAATGCTTGAAGTTATTTATAAAACTAGATGAGCTGATCCTGCTTTAAATGTCCCGTGAAGTTTATGATGAGAATGAAAGCAGGGGAACTTAACAGTGTACTAATGTAGATGTAGTTGAGTATAGTATAATATATTGATTCTATGTAATTTATATGCTGGAAACGTTTGAATGTCTATGTTACTTTTTTCTATCTTAGGAGAGTTCGAAGTCGACGGCGGCGGCGTTCTGACCAGAGCCGCTTGGACACTACCGGGTCGAGCAACATCGACACTTCCCTCCTGGAGGTGTCCCACGACCTAACGCACGATCGTCTACACCGCCATCACCACGACCACTACTATGACCACCCACACCATCACCATGACCATGACCATCACCACAACCATCACCAGTACCACAACGGTCTTCACGCACTAGACCACCACCACCACCACTGCCGGCACCACACGCCAGAGTCTTCGCCATACCACACCGACGACATGCTTAAGCGCTCCAGCCTGCACAGGAGGAAGGTAATGTCGTGGTGAGGTTGCACACAGTAGGGAGGGCGAGAGGTGTATTCTTAGGTTTAAGAGCACAATAATTCACCGTCCCTCAGCTTGTAATGGGCATCATGTGAAGCGCCGAGTATGGAAGGCTGGTAGAGCCTGGATGAGGGAGGCGCCAAGGACCTCGGATCGTGCACTGCGGGTGAATGAATACAACCACTGAACCGGTTCACCCGACCGGGGTCGTAGGGTCAGGGGTTGCAGCTTTCTTACAGGAGGGCAGTCATGCACATTCTGAGGCAGGAAGTCGTACATTCTAAGGCAGGGAGAGTCACGCACATATTAAGACAAGGAGAAAAGGTGACTAAAATAGAACAGTATGGCCATGTGGAAAGTGGGAGATGGAGCTCTATGACAGACGGTGGTAAGGGAAGAGTTAAGGACTTGAAGGGATGATACTTAGCTACTGGAAACTCGAGTATTTAAGGAGATGGAATGGGAAGGAGGTTAGCTGCGGCAGGCGTGCAGTCTCACCCTGGGAACAACTGGAGGTCGTGTGAGTTAGGCTGGGAAGGTGAATAGAGACGCAAAAGCCTCATAGCCATATACGACAGGAGGTTCTGAAGTACAAAGAGTTCGTGTTAGAAGACAACTTGGTTCCTCCTATCACAGTAGGTAAAGTCGGTTTGGTTACATCTTATCTGTCTTAGGAGAATCAGAACAGTGACGGATTAATGAACATACGGTGAAAATAGCTCACCCTGTCAGCCAGGGATTAGAGAAATTTCTCATGAGTTCAAGCAGCACACTTGAGTAAATTTCTCATTCCTGTTGAAGTGAGTGTGTGTATATATATCTGTGTTGACGTTTATTTTTGTCTGGTACGTGACACCATAAATTTTCAGATCACTCCGAATAAAAGTCAAATTACTTCTTCTCTGTGGTGAGATGGGTGACAAGAGGATGGTTGGCGTTCAGATGTTACCGCGGGTGTGTGGTAAAATTCGGCTGTGGCAGAAACTTAAAGCATCATCATGGCAGTTTCAGTGTGCATTTCTTTTTTACCAAAATGATTACCAAGAATGCGCATGCAGGTCGTATCTTTTTACCGAAATTTTTTTCCTGATGAATTGTTGCTCACTGTATGGTGTTTGCCTTGTGATGAACGTGGATGTGTTACCTCCTGATGCTGGCGCTTTGGCCTCTCTCCTGCAAAAGTGTTACCGTGAGCGGCGACCCACTCGGCTCTGATCATTTTCATGGCAGAACCAGATGGGAGGAAGGATGCCAAACACCAGCCCCTAACTTACCGTAAGATAGGAGATGAGTTTTCGGTGATGGCCGAAGTTCGGCTAGCCTTGCAATAAGTTCATGTGTAACTAGGAGCCATACACTCATGGGCATCCATTACCTGCGACGGCTACATTCTGACTGCCTCATACAGTCCTGGCACGTTACAGAATCAGGACCCACATCAACTGGTCATGAGTTGAGTTTGTACCGTGTTCCAGCATACTTGGTCAGATGTAGTGATTAAAGTGACCAGAGATGAGGGTGTATGTAGTGTATACACGTCTGCTGGTGAAATGAAACTGGGAAGTGAGCCCTTATGATAGAGGCCGTGAGTTGGGTTGTATAGCGGGATTATGGAAAGGCTCCTCAGTTCCAGTAGATGCTGCTTGGACTATTGAGCACTTCCAGGTTAGTTGGAACAAACAATTGGGTGGCAGGAGAAATTTCCAGTAGTATAGAAATCCATTCCTACCTTTGAATAGGGTGTTGTATGCATTTAGTATTTGTAAAGGTGTATTTGATTTCTAGGTGTGTTTTACGGTCGAATTGTCTTTACGCTGATCTCATAATTCATGGATTTTTTTCTTCACGGTGAAGTGAAGGTTCTGATATATATATATATATATATATATATATATATATATAGATAGATAGATAGATAGATAGATAGATAGATAGATA
>JAYMFT010122348.1:0-27308 GCA_038088735.1 Panulirus argus | reverse complement strand
TATATATATATATATATATATATATATATATATATATATATATATATATATATATATATATATATATATAACCATTTGTGTTTAAAGTTGGGACAGTTTGTCATGGAACTTTAGCTGGTGCCAACAACCGAGGGACAAGATATCTCCCTTCCCTCTTGTGGCATGTTGCATTTCAAGTGTCTCAAGAGCCGCCTGTGCAAAGGAGTTGGTCAGAACCTTTTGCACAACCACAAGACGTGACGTTTGCGGGCTCTAAGATATTCTGTAACAGCGAGTGTGGAAGTTCCACCGGCCAGCCACGAGTGATTTTAGGATGGTGAGAGCTGGTGTGTGTGGTCACAGGGAGAAGGTTAACATGGGGGTCTCTTTCATTGTTCAGGAGGTCCTCTGACTCGAACTCAGCCGAGCTGAAAAGGAGAAAGGTGTTAAACTTTGTATCTTGAGAAGTATCTATTCAACATTCTCTTCCACTTTCCGATGGGACTAGTGGTTTATTTGCTTTGTAATGCAGTTCGAATCTTGATCAGAATCACAGTATATCTCACAGAAATTCCATTTCATTATTAACTTGATAATAGGAGCTGGAATATTGTTTCATGTGTTGTCAAGGATATAACTGAGGGTTTTCTGGGATTTTCATTAAACAAGTATTGCTTGGAAGTGTTGTTTAGTGGTGTTACTTATGAAAGATTTACTTGGTGGTGCTGAAGCAGTTTCGCTTGGGATGTTGCTTGTGGTTACCTCTGAAGGTGTTTCAGATGGGTGTTGCCAGGTTATTGCTAGGGGATACTACTGACAAAATGCTACCAGTTGGTGTTGCTAGGGGCGTTGCTAGGAGTTAATGCCGCAGATAATTCAGTGCTGGCGGTACTCCTAGGTGTTACCAGATACCTTATTGTAATTTTGCTGGGACGTCGTTGTCATGAAGGTCGTTAGGAAGTGTTACTAGGGTGTTGCTTTACATCCAGCTGGGAAGTGTTGCTGCACACGGTGCGAGGAGACGAATCTAGATCGTGATGGAAAACAACTATGTCCAAGGATTCATAAGGGGTGATTTTCTACTTTTTTGGTGCCAGAGTAGTTATTCGTACATGCACATGTTGCAGGTTTTACGAAGGTGGGAAATAATAAACAAAAAGGCATGACAACAGTACCTAAAGAACCTTAAACGTATATAAACATAGTTATATAGAACCTACGATGTTTATTGTAAGTTTGTGTCTCAATGAAAGTAAAGAAAAATAAATCTGATTCTTAGGAGAATACTTTTCTCCTCTCACTTTACTGCTGATTTACTTCGTTGCCTCTATGCTCGATCGCTACCATAGTGAAGCAATGGCAAATTACGGGCGCAAGATTACATAATCCAGCGTACGACCCAGCCCCGACGACAGATACAGCCAGATGAGGTGAATACAGGGATAACCACTCGAGTATAGTGACCATCAATCGGATATACTGTGACCTACTTAGGTGGAGTCAACGACAGTCTGATGTTGTCACGATCAGTCAGTTATAGTGGTCAACGACAGAGCGCAGGTGCAGTGAATATGCCTCCAGTCAGGTACAGCGACCACCAGCCGGGCACATCGAGGTCAGTTTGGTCATCGCCGCCCCTTCCTCTGGTCTCAAGTGACGGCTACCCAACCCGCACCACTGCCTGCCTACCAAACCCAGCTATCTGCCTCGCTCCCAGGGCACTCATGATCCCAGGGCCTACATGCTCCCATGACACTCTCTCCCAAAAGCTCGTTCGCAGAGCACACTTTCAGGGAAGGCTTTTTGAGAGTGCTCTCAGGGCACACTTCTCTTAGCTGGTGACTGTAGTAGCGATTCTCTCACCTGTCGACTCCTATGGGGTGATTTTTGTAACAAATTGCCAAGCGAGTGATTCTAACTTTTCTCTGAAGAAGTTATAGTGTTCCTTATGGCAGATGGTGCAGTTAGTGATTCTCATTCCTCTAACAACTGGTGGCAGTGATTCTTGGAACAGCTGGTGATGGACACTCTCCCTAAATGGTGCTTGTTAGAGGAAATGGTTCAGATGTACAGCGATTTGATGCATCATTCTGAGGAATAACATATAAGTATCTTAAAAAATTGTAGCAGATGACGTTCTTGGAAATTACTTTTTTGAATTCTTGCACCATTCTAAAATGTGTGTGTGTGTGTGTGTGTGTGTGTGTGTGTGTGTGTGTGTGTGCCTCAGAATGCCAGGTATCTGGTAAAAAGTGTCTTACGGAGTTACCACGTTATCCTTCCCAACAAAAAACTTGCATTTTCAGGGAACTTGGTAGAACAATAGAGAAGGAAGTGAGGTGACAGTGAAAGAGAAAGTAAGGCACAATCCACAGAAGGAGAAAAAAAGTGAAGGGAAAGTCTTTAGCAATGTTTCCCTCGTATAGTTAACTATTACCAGGAGTCAGGCGGAGGACGTGAAAGTAGTAGTACTCGACATCTGTATAGCAACGCGGTTTACGAAAAATAAAACACGGCAGTACGTGACAGAGAAGGCGAAAAACAGGAGCCAAATGTACAAAGTTTTAAAGAACAACTTGTGTGTTTTTGTTCGTGTTAATTTTCTAGATTGTCATTTCAATTCCCCCCAAAAAAGACTTGGTACTTGACCTCGAACTCGACATCCTGCTCGCTGCTGGTTGCGATCAGAGGTGCTCCTTCACTATCTGGTGATGATACCATTAGTTGTAACTGCTACAGCTTCGGTCCTGAGATTATTTTCAAACATATTCTATATTCCGTCCTGTGATGGTTTATGTCTCTATACATTCCTGCGTCTAAGCTTTCAGGTATTTCCCTCGTCGGAGAATATCTTTGTTCAGTCGTTGCTTATCAGATGCAGGTTTATTAGCTTTTTTTGACTGAATCATCTGAGATAGTAAGTGGGTTTGCTTTTAGTTTCTTTCGGATATGTTTAGAGCATGGCGGAAGTGAGATTGTTTAGTAAGCCCATGATATTCAGTTGATGTGAACATTATCTCTAATGTGAGGTTATCTTCCCTCGAAACTTCAAGGATATATGTACGTTTTTTGCCGTCCATGTTAGACGTGTACAATACCGTGATTTGGCCCTGATTTTGATGGAATCTTTCTATTTTGGAGATTCGAGGCAAGTGAGATAATCTCTTGACTGCGACAACGCAGTTTTATCATAAACTTATTTTCATTGCATCTGATCCAAGAGAATTGTCAATAACGATCCACAATTAAGAGTTCGTGTTAACAACGACAGTTGCAGCGTTCTGGTAGATGCGTCTACATGTAGGCAGTGCCATGGAACATTCACTGTGTGAGTCTTTTTCTCCACTTGCTCCGAATCATAATCAACAAGGAGTGTGGGGGATGGGGTTGTGAGTTACCACCGAGAACTATGGACAATGATTCCACTCAGGTATGGGCGAAGGGAGTGGGTTCCTCTGTGTGTGTACACCCGCAGGTGTATTGTGGGTTGCTGTTCATGTCATCCTCAGGTGACACATTCGGATGTCTTTGAGAATATATCTTCCATCTGCTTGATTATAGTACCAAACTCTATTACCTGATGCTACTCGAATCTTGTTAGAATATTCATGATACTGAAAACAAACTTTCTCCTACAGCTGGGTCATCCTCAATGATCCTTAATACACAACCCGATTGCTCAAACTTTCCTCTTCTGACGCCACATCAGAATTCAAAGTGCAATTTCCTGTATCTCTAACCTCAATATCATCCTAAGTAAGATCCCTCTTCGAGTCTCCTCCCATCCACATGATTATTTCGGGCTCGGATAGGGTAGTGATTGTGGACCAAACTGTTGATATGATTTGGTAACTGTTGCAAACAGCTACGCAAGTTAAGTCATGCTTCCTAAGTTAAATGGTGTATTACAGTAATTCGTTGTAACAGCTGACGCAGACATGTCACAAGGGAAGAAGGACGTGAGCACGCTTTGGACAGTCAGCATCGAAGCAATATTCATCTCGACCAATCACAGTAAAGAGCTGGCCTCGGTCGATTTCCACGCTGCACGTATCACGTGCCTGAGGTTTATAATGTGTCCTTCCAGTGTTTACGTTTGGCCGCGTCAGCTGCTCCTGCACCAGCGAACCTGTGGCGACCAGTTCTACAGGTAATCAGCACAGCGACCACAACTATTCCAAACGTGCTCCAGTCACTTCAATGTTCATTCTGACGACTCAACAGACGCTTGTCGATTCTAATCATTTTGTAGATGAATAACTCTACAACTTCTCCGGTTCGTAGCGTACTTGTAACTTTTCCGAGGCGACAGACCCTATTCTGCCCCTTTCTAAATGTCGACAGCCTCTCCTCTACCCTTCCCTGGGTGTCGACAGCATCGTGGCTGCCTGACCACCAGCGTTACATAAGGAGTAACGCTGGTGTTGCCCAAGACATGCGACGTCCAATCCGCTCTTCCCGGAAGCCCCAGGGGAGGTGGCCATCCTGCCTCCCTTACGGAGGAGGTGACATGTGCTGGTGGAAAGGGAAACGAAAGCGATACCTGGAAAGGACTCGGAAATAAGAAATGATAAGCAAAAACAGCGTAGAGGAGGTAGGAAAGAGCAGGAAGTAGGATAAAGGATGAGGATGAGGAGGTAAGTTAAAATACAGGAGTGATGAAAAGGCGTCTCCAAGCCCCAGCGGACGATAGCGGCACCACTGCCCTACGGCCTTGATGAAAGGCTCAGTTGGTCACACGTACGATGATTCATCTCGTTATATCACACTTGTGTACAAGATATCAATCATTTCGTACATGATAGCACAAGTATTCATTATATAAACATATATATATGTAACTCGCAAAGTTTGGCGGGAATGAGAACTTGTACATAAACTATTCATAGCCCAACAACATCCAAGAGGAAGCCACTGTAGCCTTGGAATTCTTCCATGAATGTTAGGATGAAGATGGGTTGGTCGCACTCAACTTAGATCAGACTCTTAGCCCTGCTTTATCTCTTATAGTAGTCCCTGACACGGGCTTTAACAGCGGAAGCACCTCTTTCTGTTTCATTAAAACTGAGGTTTTATTCATGGACAACAGTAATTCGATGCAACTCGTCCCTCTTCCGTATTCCACAGAGGCACGTGTTGCCACTACTCTGAGGCGCCAGCGTTGCCTCCCTTGCCTGTGTCTCCTGAGCAGCTTTTAGTATAAAGCTGGAGACTGGACTCGATCTTTACCTGAAGCGCCTCTTGGTGGATAAAATGATCGAGAGTCTACGTAAAACCCCTCAAAGGGTGTCGACTGGTTCCTCCCTCGTCAGGTATGTTGATAATAACTACTAGAGTACCCAGATCCGGTTAACAGTGTTGCAGGGTCTGGTTTGAGAGGAAGGCTTTCTCTAATAATGCATCCTCAGTCGCCTTTCAATCTCGCCGCCTCTGGATATCCTGTCTCGCCTACTTTCACTCCCTGGTTGGTATACTGTATCTCGCTAATTTCCTCCCACCGCAGAGGTTCCTCCCAAATACCTTTCCCCTTCGAGCTGGACGCCGCCTCTCTCTCTCTCTCCCTCCCTCTATCTCTCCACCACTCCCTTCCCTGCCTCTCACTGACCACAAGCCGATCACCAGCAGGCTAAACCCGGCTCTACCTTACGTCATCCTTTTCTATCTGTCCTGTCGCCACGCTGCGTCACACGACACGCACACCGTCATTACGCGATCCTTATCCAATGACGAGAAGTACGTTACAGCTTGAATACCAGCGTCTTACGATAGATGTGTGTAGCTACATAATGCATACCTTGCTACAGAAATTCATGTTGATTAGCATTCAAGAGGAAGGCAGAATGATCATTAATCGACATCAGTCAGACAGCGAGATTGGCCAGGAAGTTGATGTGTAACTGGGGCTCGTCAGCCAACACATTGTGGTGTCCATGAAGAACCTGGGAAGACAACACGTGAACCATTTTGTTAGAACCTCCATCAGCCAAGTGGGTGCATCCTAGATGAAGTGAATTATGTTCTTCAGCGGTAATGATTTAGACGACAGTGATCCATAATGCCTCATCGATAACATAACCGGGACGAACCTGTTTGCTGTACATCGTCACCTACACACAGCTAAGGAGACAAGCGCACATGAGCGATGCAAACGATGTTGCAAGACGAGAATACATCAGGAAATTGGTCAGGTGGCCAGGAGGAGCACACGTGGGGCCGCAACTCGGCGGGGCGGCGGCGGCGGCGCGTCCGCTCGCTGGAAGTCCTCGCCACAAGACCTTGAAGTCGGCCATACACCGCTGACCGCACCACCACACAGCCATCACCACCACTACCACCACCACCACCATTGCCGTCTCGCCCGCCCGGCCGTTCATGTACCCTCCTTCCTTCTCATGAGCCTAGTACTGACGGACCCCTCCCCTCACAAACCATGCTGCTAATGGGCCACCCTCCACTTCTATTCCCTCAGGAGATTTTTGTTTAATATGGTGGCTACAAGAGAGGAGAAAGAGGTGGAACAGGGGTAAGGAATAGTATGAAATGGAAGAGAGCTAAAGTGTGTATGGATGTATGACATAGGTTTTCTAATGTACGTGGGTGGTGTTCTGAAAGCGTATTTTTGGCGCCTTATTTGTGTGGTGCTGACGACCCCTTACGAGCCGCGGTGCTCACATGTTCTCCCCTACCTCCTTTCCCTTGCCAGTCACACTGCTGACGTTCTCCTCCCTTCCTTCACAGTCCTTAATGCAGACGGGCCTTTTCCCTCCTCCCTCGCACACGTCACGGTGTTGAGGGCCTCAGCCCCCACACCATCGCCATTCTTAGCATCATCACTATACCCATCCCTCACACTGTTCCTTCTCTCCTTCCCTCACCATTCTTTCCCTCCGCGTGTCTAGAGTGCATGTGAGACTTACATGTTATGGGTGTATGTGGTGTAGAGAGTAAGGAAGGATCCTGGATTACCAGCAGATATAGAGACAGGGAACTTGGTGTACCGGCAGGTGTGGGTGTAGGAAGGACCTGGGCGTACCAGCAGGTGAGGGTGTAGGGAGAAGAGAAGGAATCTGGGCGTACCAGCAGTTGTAGGTGCAAGGGAAGGGAGGCATCTGGGTATACAAGAGCGCGGAGTAAGTGAAGTGTATAAATCAGATCATGGTGCGTAATCCCATCTTCTGTCTCCAGCATACACCCAGCCACTGTGTGCGCCAGAGCGAGCTCAACTCCTTGTATGTTCAGACGTCCTGTGCACCAGAGCGTGTGCACCTTCCTGTATGTTCAGGGATCCTGTGCACCACCCGTGTTGGTGTATCCAGAATGTGCACCTGGCGCCCGCATATGAGGTCTGACCACTAAGTGTTCACAGGAAGTATATAACAAGTAGTGTGGGCTCAAGGTTACCCTGGGAGTGTCACACTACTCTCCCTGCAGACCAGAGGTGTTACACTACACTCTCTTACAGAACCTCGGGTATTACATTACTTTTCTTGCAGAAACGTCGTGCAGTACTCTCCCTGCAGATCCTGGGTGCGACACATATACAACCAGTATCCTCACATTCTTCCACATATGATCTCATGTGTACACATGCCTCCTCATGCAGCCCTTACTCCCTATTTCTTCGCTTCCCACGTGAGTCTGTCTTGCAAACTCGCTCATATACACTTGATCAACACTGTCTTGTGCATCTAGATTCTCAGGAATGCACAATGACACACTCTGTGCAACATATCAAGTTTGGTAACAGTGTAAAAGTCTTCGGGACAAATGTATCAGCGTGGAAATCCTAACTACACAAACTCTCATCATATATTTAGCGCTGAGGCTTAACTAACTAATTTCAAAAAACCGAACTTTCCCAAACTTCTCAGATACCTTCTTAGAAGTTCTTAAAACTTACAATTTGTCAAACTAGTAGGAAAAGAATATAAAGAATAAAATTTCCGACTCACAAAGTTTATATCACAGAAATTCTGTGGTGTTCAGACGCTGTTAATTTGTGAGATTTTCCTTTATGTTGGTCATATTTTAAGTCATATCCAAACTATAGTTCGCATCCGTTTTTACCTTTATTTTCCTGCATAGTCAGCTTCTCCCTCCATATAAATGTCCTGCAGTGCCACTGTTGTGTCCTCTGTGCAATCTGCGTTAAAGACATAATCGCTGTTTTTTCTCTCAAGACGATTTCACTGGATTTCACTTCTTTTCTTTTTCAGTCTATATGTTTCTTTTCGATAAACCTTAAACGCGATGATAATTCTTGTTATAATATTTCTTTGTTTCAAGGAGTATGTCATGTATTTCCCAGAGTATTGGGGCTCCCTGTCCAGTGTAGTGGGTCTCTCTGCCCACAGGACTGGTCCTCTGTGTCCTCTTCCAGCTAGATGTTGGGTTTGAGGATCCCAGTTCTAAGAAATAATTCCCGCAAAAGTTGTGGGCTGTATGTACGCCTGATCCATCACCTGTAGATGGGAATGAGTTTAACGACAGTAAACAGATATATGGTGTCAAATTTTTACAATATATGTCATCAATTCAATCAAAAAATCTTTATGTGGTTCCCACTGATTATCTGTCTCCATTCAGGATTCGTCGGTATTCAGCTTTAAGTACAGTAAATTATCATCATCCATTGCAAGATCGTCCACCCATGACGTTATATTTCCCTACGAGTGTGTTATTTTTGGAAGAATATCAGTGCAAGTGTATGTAATACACATCAATATTCTTAACGATTACATCAGGTCCCTATCTTAAATTCCAGTAATGGAAATATTTATATCCTTAAAGAAATACTTTATGTTCGGGAAAGAAAGGCAAAGAGAACTTGCTCTTCTACTTCACCAAAATAATTCAAACTTATAGCAAACATAGGAGTCTAATTTCGTACAAGTGCCAGTGAATGCTTGACACAGTTAAGGCCAGCAGTGGGTGACGCACAGGCGGACGGACATCACGTGTGGGCAGGCAGGCAGGCAGGGAGGCAGGAGGGAGTGGTAGGTGCGGACACCAGATGTCTGGGCACAGGTGGAGTCAGAGAAGCTCAACGACTCACAATTGTACACAATACCAGAACCACGAGATGACAAGAGGCTCGGGAGGATATAAGTTAAGTAGCTATAATGGTCATTATATTCGGTCAAGCACACACCCAGGCACTCGCACAAGCATACATACACACACATACACACAGGCAAGCATACAAGCATACATACACACCCAGGCTGGCAAACGTGCACACACACACTCACACACGGACACACAGACACATACACAGAGGTAAAAAACAAACTTAGACATGCACAAGCAAACGCTCCGGCCTCCACACTGAAAAATTCAAGGATGCTCTGAGAGGCACAAGATGATATACACAAGCATACAGGAAGTATCAGACGCAAGCAGTCACTCATACAGTTGCTACACATTGCAGCGTATACAGATGCAGCACAGTGCAAGAAAGTATGCAAACACCTACCCACACATACGCACATACAGAGACAATATGTGAGAGGGACTTGGGAGTTAACATCGACTTTATCCTGTTGCCAGAGTCCTACATTAGGGTAATAGTAAAGGAGATAAACTGCCCGCTGGCAAATATTCGAACAACATTAAAGTTTATGAATAAGGAGACATTTAGCAAGCTGTTCATATTCTACATCAGCCAAAACTAGAATATATTTCTCAGATGACATAAAATGAAATTGAGCAAGCAACATTTTAGAAAAGACACAGAGACGTACCTTTATAGGATACGAGTACAGGATGAATGGAATAATCTGAGTCATGCGCCTGTGAATATGGACGGCTACAAAAGTTTAAAAAGGTAAATATTGGCAGAGAGAAACTTCAGGAGACGGAATCCCACGAGCACAGAACTCCTTCACTGTACAGTACAAATAGCACACACACACACACACACACACACACACGGACGCACGCACACCCACACGCACCCACACACTTGCAGGCACCCACACAAGCAATGGCCGCCTGAAAGAACATGACGGATGGCGAGAGGCAACATAAAAGAAGATTGATCCTTCATTTCCAGTAACAAGGACTGGATCCCTGGCCTCCTTCCTCGTCAAACGTCATCCGAACTATCCCGCTATCTAGGTCACTCTAACAGTGCGGGATGGCGGGATAATCACACCAAAATGGCGAGTTTCTGGGCCTACATGTGAAAGTTTACCGTCAACGAGCGAAATCTTGTATCCAAATACTAGCTAACCGATCAAAAAAGATTCTTAAAGTAATATAGAAGGTTTTCAACGCCTGTAGAATCATATCTTCACATCATAAACATTAAATTATCACTGGGAAAAGGGCAAATCATCCTGTCGGATTTTCCGGCCAAAACTATCCATTTTTGAAGCTCTCTTGCACGGTTTTTGCGACAGTATATCAAAGCTAACAGCAGATGGCATCTAGCTGGCCTCTGGCAACCTCGGTGGAGGGCAATTATGAACTGTAATGGGTTTATTGGTTGAGACAGGTGCTTCCTCTAGCGGCTGTCCCCACCCTCTGTCACCCCACCACTTGCGAAAGTTACCTCACTAAGACGAATACTTTAAAATGATTGAGGAACTGAGAAACAACCCCAAGAAAACGCCCACCTCAACTGTTATTTGATAACGATGATAAAAGTTATTGGTCTGAGCCTCCCTCCCTACCTCCTCCTACCCTCACCCCCAACTACCACCAGAATTAACAACTACATAGTTCCTGCTTAGCGCCCCCGCAGCTGACGACAAGAATAGTAGCGAGCTACTAAACTGGAGCAACTAGGCCAGTTCAGCTACGTCTCCTCCCCCCTGGTGGTATGTGAAGGTCACACGAAGTAGCATAGTCGAACTGAAGCTTCGTTTTGTCAGTCTGATCCAGATTTTCCTCTAGATGCTGAAAGTCTGCTGAATTAAAGTGACTTTCAAAATCCAGTTTCTGAGCTCTGGGTTAAGTGGAAATTGATTACCCAATGGTTTTACGTTATAGGATGAGTACCTGACTGTATTTTGTGTAGCTAAGCCTCTTGAATGTATACAGAATATATATAGAGAACTATCTCGTGGTTGGCTCTCGTTAAATCTTGATTAACTCTTCAGTAAACTGGTTTTAACATTTCACAATAGGCCACTCGGTTCACAAGTCAGCAGGTTACTCATGAACCAAGGAAAGACCGCGCCAGGAGAGCCCTTCACCGGCGCTTCTGTTCCTCTGGTGAAGAGGAAATACACACGACTGTAAATTGTAGCCAAAGTTTCTCTGGCGTTCTAAGATAGTTATGAAACGTGGGCAAAAAGAAAACTAAAATCTGTCACGAGAGGAGGCCAGCAGATCTCCCTGGTCTGCAGCATCTGTAGGAAGGATTTATAAAATGAGGCCAGAGGATTTTAGGAAGCAGCATCCAGATGATAAGAGGAGAGGTCACGGATAGGCGTCTGTAAAAGGAAATCAGTGATCAGTGTCCACAAGAAAAGATCCGAGGAGAAAACTTACGGGAAAGAAGCAAACGTCATTGTCTACGAGGACAGATAAGAAAAGAACATCGACGGGAGAACACAAGAGATCAGAGTCTACAAGAAGTACATATGTACGAGAGGAGATCGTAAGTTAGAATAGAGATGACTAGAGATCAACGTCTTTAAGAAGAGACTGTTGTTATATCACCTACAAAGGAGGGTCATAAGCGAGCGTCTTCAGGAGCAGGTCAGAGGTCAAGAGGAAAGACCAGGGAGAGCGTCAACAAAAACGGGCGAGCGGGTCTGGTGGGCCACAAAAAGCAAGATTTGCCGCCCACCACCGCCTGAGAACAAAGACCGGGTGGGCGGACCACCTCCCACAAGGATGACCCGGGAAGGGAAACCTAAGGAGGCGAGTCTTGGCAGTGTGTACCTCGCTCAGAAGAAGCGACTCTGTACCTCTTTGTACCTGTTGTACCGTATGATTTTGTGAAACCTGCACCGTCTCAGTAAAGCCTGTACTGTACCACTTGGTAGTATATCACATTATCACCTAAAGTACGGTACTAATAGGTATTCCCTAGTATTGTACCACTTGGCAACCCCCTTTACCGTACCCTTTGGTGATTCCAGGTACCCTACCACCTTGCTATTCTCGGTATTGTACCGCTTGTTGACTCCTAAAGATGACATTTGGCCCTGCACTACTCTGCAAGTTCAACAACAAACTCCTTGATTCCTTCGGTACGTACCGTTACCGTGCCATTAGAAACACTGATAACCGTAGCTGATACGCTCCTCTAATACGTCACACGAGAAATGCTAAAGATTTCATTGATGGTGATAAATGAAGACCATTGCCCCAACCCGGGCGCTTGCTACTGAACCATTACTGGCCCTATCCATCTACCCTTCTATCTATCAGTCCTTTCTGGACTGTCTATGTATAGTCTTGTGTTGTCTTTGATGTGTGTTTTCTGTCTATCCAGTCATATATATACGATATCTATCTCTCTCTGCCTATGTAAGTGAGAACATCTTTTAGACAGTATGTCTAAGCGCATTAGGAGTCAAACCCCACGTGTTGCCGCCATACCGATTACTCCCTTATTCTCAGACGCCATAAAGTCGTGTTTATGGTTACAATGATTTTTCCTCATCGGTTCGTAATGGCCTCTGGCACAGTGTGGCGTGAAACTGGAGGCAGAGAGGGGAGGGGGAGAGGGTGTTATTGGGGCGGGTTGGGTGGGAGAGTTCGAGTGAGTGAGGTCATCGGAGTCAACCCAGAATGCATTTTCGCTGGTGGACGAGATCACGGTGAGCCAGGGTAGGGCGGATATTTGTTGCAACCTGATCTTCTTTGTTTTTAACTTCTAATCTGGTGATGATCTAAGTAAAGCAAGCTGTGTGTGTATATACATATGTATAAGAAAAAGGCAGCTTCACTGAATGATTTTCTGATATCTTCACAGGAAGAAACCATGATATAAAAACGATGAGATGAAAACAAGACATAGAAGGTTAATCTAACGTACTGTGGAACTGTCATCATACATACGGGTTATGATATAGTACTGAAAGGGTTAATTCATCGCCTTCAAGGGGTTAAGACACCTTAATCAAACGGTTCAACCAACATAAACAAGACCCCTCTTCAACATACTCTAGGGGATTAACCCAACTTACTCCTGGCCTGATCAAACCAGTATCCATTAACAGCATTTGTCACAAAAAAGAACATTCATCACTCTAAGTTTCTCTCCGGTCTATGAACCCAGTCTCCTGGTCCTCTCCAAGCTCTTAGATTTGTGTATACCTTAATTAATTCGGTGTTTTGTTTGGCGATGTTGGTCAGCGTTCGGGCACATCCACTCCTCAGCCAGGGTACTGTGTTCGTGTGTGTGTGTGTGTGTGTGTGTGTGTGTGTGTGACTCAAGGACATATACACATGTACACTCATACGTCAGCGAATGACGGAAGCACACCACACAGTCAAGGTAAACACACCGGTCAGGTCCAGAGCTGTGACGAACACAATACACAACTTATGTATCTTCTGAGAGTCCAGAATCAGAGCAGCTGAATGTGTCCACTGGGAAAACAGGTTACATGTATCAACAGGCAGAAGAGATTGTATGTATCCGCAGCCGGTACAAGATGCACGTATGTGTCCTGAACGAAAAATATATATGAGGCTGTTATGTGTCCAGGGTCAGAGCAGGATGCATTGTCTTGGTGAACGTGATGTAACTGTCGAGATCAAGTCACCCTGGGCAAGGAAATGTCGGAGATGAGAACGTTATATCTCTGAACATCCTTCTCACATCTCAGAACATGACGTCTCGTGAAGTTAACATCCTTCAGGGACCTATTCCTCAGAGTTTATGGCAGACTCTAACCTTAATCACTATCTGAGATACCATTACTATCCTTAGGTGGATAACGTTGTTACTCTCTGTTATCTCAACATAGATAACGTAGACTCGTAGATGATACGAAAGTGATGTAGATCTAACTGAGCTGAACTACAGTGTTATATCTCATGTCTTAAGATAACAGTAAAACGAGCGAAAAAAATATGGGTTCTAAGACGAAAAATGAATTATTAAAAGATATGGAAAGAAAAATTCGTCTGACGTCAGGATCTGTCAGATCACGAAATATAAGAAGTGAAAACTCCAAGATGAGAGACATGGTGAGATAAGTGGAAAATGAATAACACATTGGACGGAGAGTACGATGACAGGCTACAGTGAGTCAACAGAAAACAGATGAGACAAAAAAAAAAAAGGGCAACAAAAAAACGTATCTGATAAAACAGATTGACAGAAAACGTCTTATGCATCACAAGATGTGAGATGACTACATGTTTCATAGTGAAGCAGAAAACGAGTAAGATGGAAAGCAACAGATAAGCTGGATGCTTAATAAAAACGTCAAAAGCGAGAATATGGCGATTTAATCAACAGAAGGCAGTGAAAGGTAACAGTAAACAGCAGAAACCACAGGTAGCGGGTTGAGGCAACATGAAACAGGAATCGAGAAACCATAAGGAACAAGGTGCAGGTTTTCCCCGTGTGACATCGTGACCTGTGGTATTGTGCCACGTGACCCTCCCAACACGCCAGCAGCCTCCGACCGGAACTGTTAATCTTTACTGCACACTCGAGGGAAGCCGTCGACAACTTCCCCTTAACGCGGCCACTTCCGCCACCGTCTCTTCCGTGGAGATGAGCCATATTTGCTCTATTCCTGGCAGGTCTGGAGGCGGTTCAAAAGAAATGATGTGAATCTAATGCAAGCACGTACAGCGCTTCACGTCGGAGTGACTTCAGAGGAATACAAATAACTCCGAACAGCCACAGAACACTGGGTCCTCTCAAAGCCGGTTGTGATAGGGGAAGAGGTCAGACTCAGAGATCAGTGTGGTAAGAGTAGGAAAGCATACACAGGACTTAAAGACAAATAGATGCAAACTTTACTTTACAAGTGATTAAGGAGGCGCAAATAGTGTCAGTCGTGGACATGAAGAGAAGCATTTGTCAAGTCTTTATTTCAAGAGTTCTATGACTGGAGGCCCATGTGAACACAGAGGTTATCTGACACGTACAGCTGGATCAACACGTACAGGAACACGATGAAAAATACACAAGGAAGTCACAAGTATGGGCACGTACATGGTTGCATACACACATGCAGGCAAAGGAAAATATGCACATGCAAAAAGACAAACCAATAAAAAACATACTCACGCACAAGCAAGTCAGGAGAAATACCTATACCCACGTAAAAGTACACACACACACACACAGGCATGAATCACACAAGATCATCTGACAGACAGTCATGAGTTACTATTACAAGTCCTCCCATACCTCATCATCCTCATCCTCATCTCTTACGGTGCAATGAGCACCTCAGGTGAAGGACCTGGGGTGTTTAATGCACCATGACTGCCCACAGACCGTGAAGACAATATGAGAACAGTGTAGTGTGTCCTGCCATTAAGAAAGATTATAATTCTTGTACCTTTTTCTATTACTTCGTTTCACTACCACGCGCTCAGTTCTTTTATTAGAATTATATTTGCACTGATGCACAGACGCTTCTTAAGGGAACAAGAAACAACAAATGTCTGTGTCACTGTTTCTTACGTGAATTCTAAACAGACAATCGAGAGGTTTCATCATGTCTGATGAGACAGGTCGCATCCTCGGGATTTCCCTCCCTGATGTTGTTGCCTTATAGGAAGTTCTTCCGTTATAACTGGCGGTCAATGACCAGCAGCATATCTTCTCTACTTCCTAGTGATGCTTTCTAGTGTGAGCATGCGCGGGTACATGTGCGCGGGTGCATAGGCGTTTGAGCGAGCATGAACATGAGCGTGCATCCTTGTCTGTAAAATAGTTAACTTGCTAGGCAATTATGCAGGTAATTATGTACACGTAACTTTTATATTCGACACAGTTTGCGTTCCAAAACGGCTGCGAATAGTGGTTTATACCTTCTCTCACGTACCACATTAATTATATATTCCTACTGCACCTTCTAACACAAAGATACGTATGAATGTTGGGAAAGTGTATGTAGCAAAAAGAGTTTCCAAGGCCGCTTTCTCCATTATCCGACCTGGATTTAACTACCACGTACTCATAAACAAACCAGGGATGCAACCCGGAAAACCGGATATAGCAAGTGACATCCCGTTTCCCTTTTGTGGATTATGCCAACGGAGGCCAGGCAGGATTTGGCCAAGTGACCCAAATGGCTACATCAGGACAGTTAGTTGGTAGTCAGCTACTTCTACTCGAATATGGCTTAAACCATTCACTTAGATTATTCTTGACTTGCTTGCTTTTCTTTTCATTTTGTACACACAGCAAAAATCTCAGTACCACATCAACTTTATACACTGTAAAAATCAATAAAATTAATACTAGGAAATTGTTTTCTATTATTTTGGGTTTACCTCGCCAGCTTGTGGGTTACATATTCTAAAATAAAAGAATTTTCGAGGTAAATTTACACAGTGAACTCTCACATCTTGCACTGAACACAGCGTCGAGGACGAACTGAACAAATGAAAACAGTTAGACTAGGGTCAGTTATAGGTTCTGTGCTTGGGGCGGTGAAGTACGTCTGTAACATTCAACATAAAGGTGTTCACGAATATTAAGGAGTGGTGATACTTTTCTTGGTTTTCGACTCCGTTAGCGACATTCTTGACGAAACCCTTTGAGAGGAAATGCCACAGAGTCATCCCTGTTCTCCCCCCGGACATTTAAGGTCCTCCTTTGACCACTTGCTAGTCCGTTCGAGTTCACTGACCTCCTTGACCTCCCCTTGGCTGTACGACTCTTCTACATTACAAGACGACAACGTCATGAACTGATCCTAAAACAGAGCGTCCTTTTAGAGGAATCAATGATCCATGTAACTGATAAGAAGGGCGTGAGTGAAGTTAATACTATGAACCTGGCGGCTCACGAGTTGTGAAGACAAAGGCGAGTATGTCTTCATACTCGTCCAGGAGTTGCTGAAGAGGAGCCACAGGTCCGTTGCTTCTCACCTACACCCTCATACCGGTTCTTCGCACGACCCACATGTTTCACCACCACCAACCGATTCCTCCGAAGTCATACGCGACACGTAAGCCTTTATATACCACGGTCTCTTTCAGACTACCTTCACGAAGGAGATGCGGGAAATGAAGCTTTTTTTTCTTTTGGAGGGGAGGCAAAAGTTCATGCATCCCTGGTGTCACCTGTACCTAGACTCCCCACACGGATACCTGCAAATCATAGAGCCAGATGACGTCAGAGATGCGTGACGTCACACAGGTGCGGCTGGTGACTGGCTCTTGTGTACGTGGAACATCCCGGAAATATGATATAGAGGTAGAAAGGCATTTTTTTCTCTACGAGATCATCCTGAAACTATCATCAGTTATAATAGAAACTTCACTGCCGAAAAGTTTGTTTACAAATGAGAAAGTGAAACTGTTTCGCAATAGGCGTCTCAGGTGTCGCACATAGCCTTCTGCTGAATCCTGACGAAGGTTATTAGAGCCACAGAGCAAGCTAAGCACGCACATAACAGCGCTCATAGCTAAGTGTACTCGCTCTCTCTCTCTCTCTCTCTCTCTCTCTCTCTCTCTCTCTCTCTCTCTCTCTCTCTCACACACCTGAACATATAGGCACAAACATGATTCTACTAAACAGATACAGTGAAGAGGACAACCATGTTCGTTATACCCTGATAAAGCAATATCCTACAGGCTCTGCCAACGGTCCAAGGCAACGCACACACTAACTCCATCACCAACATCCCGCTGGGTGTCCCACGAAATCCCAATACCTATTGTACCGCCCGCCATTGGAACGTTCAACCCCTTAAGACAATTTCTCTTCAACCTTTTAATCTCTAGTCTCGTCTAATGTTGCTGTATTCTCCAGATTTCAACTCTCCTCCATAATTCCCTTTTCTATATCTTCTCCGAACTCTGATTTCGTCAGACGCCCCTCAGCCCATATACAGGTACCAGTGGTACCATTAGTGGTGCCAAGAATGGTGCCAACAGTGGCTTCATCAATGGTTTTATAGGTGGTACCAATTGTGGTGCCATCAGCGGTACCAGTTCGGCTCTCTCGTACACAGATTGTTCCATGGCTTGAGGTTAGTTGGGAGGCAAAGGGAATCCTCAATAGCTGGCCTTGGCTCTCCAGCACACCTCACACTACAGTCCTTGGACCTCTCACACAACAATCCTTGTTTTCTCACTCTGTAGTCATCGGCTCTGTCATGCTACAGTCCTTGGCTCCCTCACGCTACAGTCATAGGACCTCTAACGCTATAGTCCTTGGGTCTGACACAATGGGTCCTGTTGGCGTCAACTTTTTGGTCCATTGTAATCATTGTTTTTTCAGAATGGTTGGAATAATGGGGAACATATTTTGAGGGCATTGGTGAGGCAATGGTATATCTGGAGAACTCATAAAGAGAGAGAGACCATAATGGTAACCCTCATTGATTCTTGAAGCAATATGTAGAACAAAAGTCCTTCTGCGTGAATCTTTAGAAGAACAGATGAGTAGCGGTGAGCGAACATATCCTTACGTCATCGTCGTCTCCAAGGACATATGATACCACTACACCTTCCATGGACAGAGGAGCAGCATCTTCTTTGCCCCCTCACATTAACCGCGACATCTACAGTGACAACACAAACGTACTCTTCGTGTCCGCTGACACATCAGGAATGTCATGTTCGTACATTGTGATGTCCAAGACGTACCCAACGTCTTCTTCGTCCGTGAGATAACACGGACGTACACCCAACAAAAAATAACTATCGTTACGATTTTGCGTTAGACAATATGACACAACGGTTGAAGGGTTTTGACAAATACTTTAAGGTATTGCCTCACACCGGTAGCCCTGCTTCCCATATATATATTTTTTAATGTGTGCAAAACAAAGTATACAATGTAGAGTATACTGTTTTCAAACAGTTATAATGAATTTCATTTAATCTTTATTTCGAGACTGATTACTAAAAAAACAGCTGTCATAATTATCAAGAAATGCGTGCCGCATTCACGCTAGCCAGCCCTATCGAGACAACAGGAGTCGTAGCATTCATTTTGAAATCCACCGGACCCATCCGCAAAGATAAGTCATTTGTTGGGTGTACGCCACATCCTGTTCACTGTCTTAAGACATTAGAACTTCGTTTCCTGTGACTCTTGATCTCCCAACTCCCACTAACATACCGCTTCTCAGGTAGACTTCTCTCCCTCGCTAATCCCAGCACCCAGGACGCAGCGAGACCTCAACTAGACGAAGGCTTCCACTTTAAACTGCAAACCTCTCCGCACAGTTTAAACGCTCATGTATAATCTAGACTTCCAAGTAGAGTTGAAACTTTTACGCACAGTTCAGGCATACGCAGTGTCCTGAATTTCACGTAGAGCCTGGGTCTTCGCGTAGAAACCAGAGCCCCAGTCACAGATAAGCACTCCTTGCATAGTTCAGACTTATGCATGGAATCTAGACCTCCGCATAGACTGCTGGCTTCCACATAGAGTTGAGATGTCGACTTGGTGTTCAAACGTCCACTTAAAATCCATTCTTCTATAGAATATACGCTTTTGCACAATCGTTGAGTCTGTACCGTCGCATGGAGGTCAGAACGTCAGGTATAGAGCAGGCCTCCACTTTCGGCCCAGACCTTCAAAAAGTACCGATGCTTCTTTGTGGTGTTTCGGACCATCTTTCTGCCCCACGATCTCTTTCTATGGGGTTTCCACGGGTCTCAGGAAGCCGGCAGCGTCCACCAGGTGGGAGCACAGGTCATAAATTGCGGTCATGTTACATTGGTGTTTTTGTGGGGAGAGCAGAGGGGAATGGGGAAACATGCGTTCAGTTTCTTCAGCGTCTCGGACCATCGCACGATCCAGACCTCTAGGTAGAGTCAGTCCCTGCTGGTCGGTGGAGACTTCTCGTCCAGACGGATGTTGGGAAGCGGTGTAGCCTCAGGCCATCACCTATTTCCGGCCTGCCCCCCTCCCTCCCTGGCTCACGGCGGACCTTCAGCGACCGATATTTCCTGTCGTAACCGTCTACCAGGGAGGGAAGGTGAGGGCGAAAAGGAGAGAGGGGGCGAAAGGCAAACGGGGACATGGGAGAAGACATAAAGGAAAAAAATGGGTTAGTGAAGGCAGAGAAATCATTAAGATACTGGTGAGTTAAGGGAGAAAACACGTACACATACATACATGTAGAGAGAGAGAGAGAGAGAGAGAGAGAGAGAGAGAAGTGTTCTACAGGATGAAACAGAGGAATAGGAGAGGATGTCTAAACAACTGGAAAGCGAAAGAATGAAGAAGCCAAAGAGAAGGAGAGAGGAATAGAGATACAACAAAGAGAAAAGTCGGTATTATGGAATAAACAGAAGTGAGATGATGAAGGGGAACTGTTGTTGGAGACACCACGACCACGGAGAGCGGAAGATAACAGCTAAAGAAGGGCAGGATGAGGCGACCCTTCAACAAATTCAGTCAAGAGGAAAACAAAAGACGAGCTTCTAATGGAAAATATAGAGACTAAAGGAAATCTTAAGTAACATTTTCTCTTATAGGAAATTGAAGGAATTCAAAAGCCGAGGTGAATTGAACAAAGGCGTGTTTGAACCGCAGGTGGCACGGCTGGCGAGGTAGGGCAGAGCGACACCAGCTGCTGCTCGGGAAGAGAGTGGTAGGCGAGGGCGTGTTTCCGTGGCTGCTCGGGACGCTCGTGTCGCACCTCCGAGATCCACGGTAGATCTGGGACGGTGGTGTTCGTGAGTCACCAGCGGTGGTGAGTCACTGGCGCTGGCGGTGGGGAGGAGGAGGAGGAGGAGGGAGAGGGGGGATGGTGAAGGGGGCACTGCTGGGGAGTATGTAGTGACTGGAGGGCGTGAGGTGACTGGGGGCGGGGTGTAGGAAGGTTGCTTGGGGGGGAGGGGGGAACTGTGGGAGGGGCGGTTAGGTGGGACCACAAATTTCCTAACAATCCTTTTGCGTTTCTTTTTCCTTTCCAAGTGTTAAACACCACGACTCCATTTCCTCCTAAAGTGTCTGCTGGTGAGCGAATATGAGGTTTTCTATCACTTCATTCCACTCGCTCATTAAATACTTCCAGACTTAGGTGGTGAAAGTCGTATCTTTTTCTCTTCCGAATTTAAGTCAACGCGATGTTATTTTAACCTTTTATTGAGTGTTTTAATTCTGTTTCTAAAATAGTGTTTATTCTAGTACTGCTTATTCTAGTACATGTCACTCTTACCCAGGTCTTACTTAATTCTATTCATCTCTGTCCTTTACTTCACCTATCTATTCTATCTATCTATCTATCTATCTATCTATCTATCTATCTATCTATCTATCTATAAAATGTAGTGTGTGTGTGTGTGTGTGTGTGTATCAATTTCTCCTGACGTAGAATGGTCTGAGAGACATTAGTAAAATCCAGCACATACCCTGGTCTTGCCAACATTAGACATTTCCTATTTTTTCCGTTAATTTCCCCACTTACTGATCCACATAAGGCTGTCCTCCTTGAACTCAGATTTCTAATCTTAATAAAACATATGTAGATTTTTTTATTATATGGGAAAATAACATAAATGGAACGAGGTTCATCTTTTTCCTTCGTGTCGTGATATCATATTAGTCTATGACATCAGTAAGGGCTAAAGTAATGAAAATTGTAATTGTAGGCGTCACACTGGTGAGAGTGGTATCTCAGGTTCTTCATTGAGACGGAACTATATTTGTCCCAGTATTCTATATCTATTGGATTAATTTCCTTTTATAATGATTGGAAAGTGTACAACCCACCACTTTTCTTCTCTGTAAAAATATTAAAGCTTTCACAATTTTATTACGATTTTTTTTTCACTTTTACAATTTATACTTAAACCTTGACTGAACTTAATAAGGATTTTTCCTTCGACAAAGACACTTTCACAAGAAATTCGAGTTTTTTAATACATTTCAAAGTGCCAGGGTCATCGTGTCTCCCACAAGAAGCAAATGGAGGCGACATGTGCTCAGTTTGGTTACTGTATTACGAATGAACGCGCCTCAGTTGTGAGAAGAGTTTGGTGCAGCAGACGGGCACTGCAACTCACATGTCGTAAACTAAGCCAGACTCAAGCTGAGACACTCTTCAGACAGTCTTTTCACCACATTTTACTTCAAATTTATGGTAAATCAGCTGAATAAATACCACATAAGTCTGTCTTAACTGCAAATTAAACACAGACTATAAGTGGATAGAAACATCATAATTTAATGCCACATTAACCACAAAGTCGGCACGTCTTACATTACTTTTTTCATATTTTCTGAGCCTCACCTGAAGCACGTCAGCTGCTGAAACACAGTCACGACGCCTGATTGTCGGTGGAGGCGAGAGCCAACACGCTTAGCAGTATCTCAGAATTTCCAGGAATCAGACGTAGATACTGTGATTATGTCACGTTTCTCGTTTTTAGCTTCATGAAATTTAGAACAGCAACAAATTTGAGAAATGACCGAAGTCCACCAAGTGAGAAACGAATCTACGATATATGATCCCACAATATGCGAGTTGATCCTACGATATGAGAGCCAATCCTACAAACTGAGACCTGATCCTACCATAGGAAACCCATTCCTACGATATAACGGCTGATCCTTCGATATAAAGGCCAAGTCTGCTAAACCAAAGGCCAAGGTTGTGAAATAAGAGCGAAGTCTACGAAACAAGAGACTTCCATATCAAAGATGAGCTTCCAGAATAGGAGTGGATTCTACGGAACCATGAGTCGAGCCTTTGAAACATGAGCTGTATGCACAAGGCCTCGCCTTGTTTGAGTCTATGGAGCTCAGACCTTCGTACGTAGCTTGAGGCGGACTCATCCACTTGAGTAAGCTGGGGGACGTGGATGTTGTGATGGGTGAGAGAGGGAAGCTGGATATCCCCAGGTTACCTATGGCAACGGGAGGTGGGGAAATGACACCCATCTCAGCATAGGCAATGTTCTATACAAGAGAAGACTTCAGAGCTTAATATGCCTCCATTATTTCTATTGAAGAATGAATGCACAGAAGCTTAAAAGCGATGAAGAGAGGGAAAATTCTTAAAGCAATCATCAACAAAGGTCGTATTTCACATTCTATTCTCCTATTGATCAAAACCCGACCTTTTCTTCTCCCTCAGACCTGTGTAATGTGATCTTTCTCCCCTTCCCTTCCCAGCATGTGTCATGGAGCAGCCCTCTACATCCCTCCTCAGGAGGTGACATCCTCTTCCCCACATCCGCGTCAGGGTAAAGCTCCTTGATCCCTCTTCATGAAATGATATCCTCCCCACACTCCAATAGACCTAGGGGAGTGACCCCTTACCATGAGACCTCTCCGCTCAAAACTGGTTGGCCGGGTCGAGTCTGAGTTCTGGTTTTAACATTATTACCATGACACGTTTCTGGAATTCCATATCTGTAAGATTTACATTTTCTTCGACAGAACTTTTAACACGTTTCTCTACTGTACTTTATCAATTCATGTTTCCATACAGAGTTTTGTCATCTAAAACCATTTATTTCCAACCATCATGGAAGGGATAGGTGGCGCAAGCAAGCACCCGGCTCCAGACAATTTTCCACTCCATCAACTTGTGCTGCCACAATGACCCAGACAGCAGCAGTGTGCCACGAAGATCCTGGGAAGGGGAGAGAAATCCTTTGTGTGACGACATCGTCTGGTGGATTAAGTGAAATGGTGGTCTGCTGGCGCCCTGCGTGACGTGGTGTGGGCACAGGCTGTAAAACCTCCCAGGGCACCAAGCGAGACGTAGCTACGCCTCCTATTACGGCTGAAAAGTACACACTGTTTATGCAGCTTTTAACCTCTAGTCGCGCATCACAGTATCACGACCCACTCCGCTTCCCACGCGTCTTGTGAGAGTGGGATCTGGCACAGAGCCCACCAATGCTACGCTAGTAACGGGACTTCAACGGACTCACAGTAAGGTACCTACTAGAGAGGGGGAAGCATGATCTTAATCCGGTTCTTCATATCTATGTAATCGCTTTGTGTTTTAAGTCTCAGTTTTCTGCAGCTTTGTTTACGTTCGTCTGTCCCCGTAATTTCGATAAATGACTCATTTCTTCACGCTGCCAAATCCTCGCTGTATATATAATGATACATACCACTGCTGACGAATCCTGGGATTTGACTCAACGGATTATACTGCAGTGCCTTAATGTGTATCAAACTTTCCCTACCATTCTTTTGGGTTTTTAATGTACGAATCTAGTACTGCAGTTCCTTTCCTTTTACTCTAGGTGTATGTTCTTGCTACAGATTTACCAGATTTATCGTAAGTTCTCCCGCTTAATCTTCTAATTGTCGTCCTAGTAAGTGACCCAGATACCTTTCTTCTCGCCCCAGTCTAAAGTTAGCGCTAAAGGGTGTGACCTCATCACACACAAAACCTGAATAATGTTGGTTCACATCAGTCCACTTCAGAACTGATAAGTCGAAAGAAACTATAAACTCCTGAATTAGTAGCTGCCGTCTCTGTTTCGGTTAGGAAAATATACTACGGTCAGAAGGCGTCAGCTGTGGAGTGTGGTAAGATTATTTCAGAATTTTTACACACAGATAAAGGGCCGCTTTCACCCATCAAGGATGGAGCAGCAGCATTTGGCCTGTAGACCGAAAACAGTAGCTCCCCACCTCCATCCCAGCAATGGTCTGGAGACCGAAGACAAAGGCTCCTTACCATCGGCCTAGTGATGGTCTGAAGACCGGGATTAAAGGTCCCTCAACACCATCCCAACAGCGACGTGAAGAACGAGGACAGACATCTCTCCTTCTACCTATCTATGTCACTGTTACTAGTTCTCAGATGTAATCCAGTAACTCTCAGAGGTCCAAGACATGTAATATCCCTTCAGTGTATCCCTGGAACTTTGTGGTTCCTCTGTTCAAGTTCAGAGACATAAAATATTCTTGAGGTTCCTAAGTCTAAACCATGCTGCTGACTCCGGTCGTGTCCCTATCAAAGACTGTCTATAAACCAACACTATCAGACATCTTTCGACGTACTTCTAGTGTTCCTGTATGAAGTTTCAAGTACCATACCTTCACCACGTCTAAAGGTAGGAATTTATGATTGCCCTTCTTAAAATCAGTATCGCTTAGATCTTTAAAATCTCAGAAGTCTCGTAGAGGAAATAAAAAGCAGTGTTAATACGTCGTTGAGTAATTTCTATATCAAGACTAGTGAAGTAACTTATTTGGAGTTTTCCCCTGAAACAAAATACGCTAAAAAAAATTACCCTACTCCGCTGACGGGAAAGCAGACCGTTCAGGCTCGTCCATCAAACAGGTTCTTATCGGTTTCCAGGTCAACTGTACTCCGGCTAGTATAAGGAGACCAGAATTTTTACATTTTCATCACATATCTGTTCATGTTTATGTTCTCCAATGCCCCTCCATCTATAGATGTAAACTTCCGAGGACTTTCGTGGGGTTTATGTTAAAAGCCCCCAACAAGAACTTGGTTAATTTCCATTGATGTTAGCAATAATTTTTGATTCTCAGTAAGACTTTGGCACCATTTTAGACGTTCAAAGGAGAATGTGGGTTTAACTCAACTGGAAAGGAAAGATAGTGATCAAATCCTGGCTGAGAAGCAGAGAAATTACTTATTCTAAATGTGAGTGGAAGGTTATGGTTCATCTTGAATGAAAAAAAAAGAACAGTCTGCAAACTCATTCAGACTAGAGGAGAGAAAGTGCAGGTCTGTGTTGCACGGTCAGGGTAGACTAGGACTTATCTATGACCAAGGAGTGTGGGATGAAGATTTTCTAAACAGAAAGAGAATGAAATTGGGAAGACAAAAGGAAGGGTCACTGAGACTGGGAGATGGAGAGGGTAGGAGAGTGAGATTAGGAAGCCGAATGGAAGGGAGAGTGAGACTGGGATTAGGCCAAGGCCAAACTATCATGGGGTCAAGTGACCTTACCCGTCGGGGGTCAGGGGAGGGAGGAGGTATGGATTAGGCGTGGGGATGGGGAATCACAGCTACCAGGTACTAGGCATGCCATCCATTGCTCAAACCCAGAGAGATGAATTATAATGAAGGGAAGCCTGGCAGACTGTGGCGGCGACTGTGATAAGTCATATCTACGTAACTAATTACCACCTTGTAATTATCTATTTGTACAGTACGGAGAGCTGGTTCTACTCTCGTTGGGCCCCAACTCTTTGAATTATTCCAAACCATCAAATAGTATTCTGAACCTCTATAAACTACCGTCATTCACCGTTTCCATGTTCAGTGTCTTCCGAAAATCGTCTATCCTTACATTAAAACAGTAGTTCTTTATGTCTTAACTCATGAGCCACTTGCCTAGCTTTTGGTTGTGGTTTCTTGTTCTTTATCTGGTGGAAAGATGTTCACTGTCAACATGCTGCTGCCCTCAGCCTATAACTGTAGTTCAGCTCTCTTAATTCAGATGATTTTTCAGTTGTTCTTCAATAAACCATCTCAGTCAAATCTATGCGTTCATTAAGGAGTGAGTGAGTGTGTGTGAGTGTGTGTGTGTGTGTGTGTGTGTGTGTGTGTGTGTGTGTCCATAGTTGCTGTCTGTTTGCCAGCTCACACCGCCCACGTACAGTTATAAACATAATCTCATATTCAGCGAGATGTGACCGCACGTTAAAGATGCATAGCGTTGTGAAGTGCCAACAGCTATTCAACTCGAAGAGAAAAAAAAGGAAACCAAAATGGTTTCTTTTTGCTTCATTAGTCCGCCTGATATGAATATTATTCATGTGACAAAATGTCTTTTGTATGTATGAATGTGTTCAGTCAAATAATTGGCAAAGTCAGTGTGAAATTTTGTAAACAGGAATCAGATTTGGTCTACGTCATCATACCCTGATTTAGAAATGCTTATCATTTTTGCGAAATTCTGTGTTTGATCTTTTCGTTTTATACATTTTATTTCCTAACATTTTTATCTATTGTTTCCAATCTTTCAATGTTACAGACATTATTTTCCAGATTTAATGTCTAACTCTTGCCCCATAATTCTGAAATAGGAAAGAATGTAACATTGATATCTCCTCCCACCTCGCCTCCCACCCCACTCCGCCTCCCTTCCTCCAAACCTTTCCTATTTTTCTATTTCCTCCCTCTCTTTGTTTATATATATATATATATATATATATATATATATATATATATATATATACAAGGACGAATCAAGCCCTTGTATAAACGGAGCAACTGTTCAGAAGAGAAAAAGTTACATCTAAACAGGACACA
>JAYMFT010122337.1:0-13229 GCA_038088735.1 Panulirus argus | reverse complement strand
GCAGTAGAAAGGAATCTAAAGGATCAATGGATTACAACATGGCACAGTAACATTTCAACAAAGGGAATTTGTAAGAGTTATAACATTTATAAAGAATTGTATGTTTTGGAAGATTACTTGTTGAAATTAAGGAAAAACATTAGAATCCCCTTAAGTAAAATAAGAGGAAATAATAATAGATTACCAGTTGTGACAGGATGATATTAAAATATAAGAAGAGAAGAAAGATTATGCACAAAATGTAGAATTAATGCTGTGGGAGATGAATTCCATATGTGTTATTATGTCCTAATGAAAATATTGTTGAAGTACAGAACAAATATATTCCATATTACCATGGAAATAATCCTACAATGAATAAGTTTGCTGCTTTGATGCAAATTAAAAGTGAACAAATTTTGAACAATATTTCCTATTTCTTAAGAGGTATATATAAAATATTTAGGTAATTCACAAGTTTTACTTCAGGATACTGCTATAATTATCATTAATATGTTATTATTATTCATATGATATGATTTCTCTCTTTTATGTAAGAAGCACTGAAATGATTTATGTAATAAGCATTGAAATGATATGAGTAGCTGTGCTCCATACTTTGTTTACAAAGTCTGGGCAAAATAGATTTAGTCTGAGTCTGAGTCTGAATCTCAAGGTGCTGCTGGTGCACCTGCCACGCTCAAGGTGCAGCCGGTGCACCTACCACACTCACAGTACTGCTGGTGCACCTGCTACACTCAAGGTTTTGCTTGTGCACCAGCCACACTCAAAGTGATGCTGGTGCACCTGCCACACTCAAGGTTCTACTGGTGTACATGACACACTCAAGGTGCTGCTGGTGTACCCGCTACACTTAAGGTGCTGGTAGTGCACCTGCCACACTCAAGGTGCTGCTGGTGCACCTGCCTCACTCAAGATGCTGCTAGTGCACCTGCAACACTCAAGGTACTGCTGGTACACATACCACAATGAAGGTGCTGCTGGTGCACTTGCCACACTCAAGGTGCCTCTGGTGCACGTGCCACGCTCAAATTGCTGCCGGTGCACCTATCACACTCATGGTACTGCTAGTGCACCTTCTACACTCAAGGTTTTGTTAGTCCATCTGCCTCACACAAGGTGCTACTGGTGCACCTACCACAATCAAGGTGATGCTGGTGTAACTGCCACACTCAAGGTGCTGCTGGTGCACATGCCTCATTCAAGGTGTTGCTGGTGCACTTACCACATTCAAAGTGTTGCTGGTACACCTACCACACTGAAGGTGTTGCTTTTGTACCTGCCACACTCAAGGTGTTGCTGGTGCACCTGCCACACTCAAGGTGTTGCTGGTGTACCTGCCACACTCAAGGTGCTGCTGGTGCACCTGCTACACTCAAATTGCTGCTGGTGCACCTGCTACACTCATTGTGCTGCGGGTGCACCTGCCACATTCAAGGTGCTGCTGGTGTACCTACCACAATCAAGGTGTTGCTGGTGCACTTGCCACACTCAACGGGCTGCTGGTGCACATGCCACACTGAACGTGATATTGGTGCACCTGCCACATTCAAGATTCTTCTGGTGCACATTCCACACTCAAGGTGCTGCTAGTGCACCTGCTACACTCAAAGTGCTGCTAGTGCACGTGCCACACTCAAGGTGCTGCTGGTGCACCTGCCTCACCCAAGGTGCTGCTAGTGCACTTGCTACACTCAAGGTACTGCTGGTGCACCTACCACAATCAAGGTGCTGCTGGTGCACCTGCCACACTCAAGGTGCTGCTGGTGCACCTGCCTCACTCATGGTGCTGCTTGTGCACCTGCCACACTCAAGGTGTTGCTGCTGCACCTGCCACACTTAAGGTGCTGCTGGTGCGCCTGCCACACTCAAGGTGCTGCTGGTGCACCTGCCACACTCAAGGTGCCGTTGGTGCACCTGCCACACTCAAGGTGCTGCTGGTGCACCTGCCACACTCAAGGTGTTGTTGGTGCACATGCCACACTTAAGGTGCTGCTGGTGCTCCTGCCACACTTAAGGTGCTGCTGGTACGCCTGCCACACTCAAGGTGCTGCTGGTGCACCCACCACACTCAAGGTGCCGTTGGTGCACCTGCCACACTCAAGGCGCTGCTGGTGCACCTGCTACACTCAAGGTGCTGCTGGTGCACCTGCCACACTTAAGTTGCTGTAGGAGCATCTACCACACTCAAGGTGCTGCTAGTGCACCTGCCACACTGAAGGTGTGGCTGGTGCACCTGCCACACTGAAGGTGCTGCTGGTGCACCTTCAGGTATGCTGGTCAGCACGACCGTAATGTGCACCTGACACAACCAATGTTTTGTGTCTCACACCAGGCGTAGTACATCAGGCGGACGTGTAACACGAGTCAGTTTTGCCCCTCCTGTGGCGCGGATTGTTAAGGCTTTAGTTTACCCAGACCCTCACCCGCTGCAGCACCACTCACGAAACTCGCATGTGCAGACCCTCGTCAAGTGAGGCCAAGAACCTCCCACTGGTCTTCAACAACCATCATTTCCGACCAATTTCCTGGAACTTCCAGAAGTTGAAGCCAGTTTGTTGCTCTTTCAGCTCCTCCACGAGAATGAATTTCAAGACTTACAAACAAGGAAACTGTCTTCTCTGGCTTTATTTGTTTGAAATTGTCTTTCGTAATTATATATCTCTATGTCTGTTAATCTCACGTAACAAATCTTTTTACCCTATCGATCTTGCGAGAATTTTGCAAACCTTTAATTCGCTAATAACAACTATCTTCGTTCCTTAGTCACCTTGCCACTCACTGTCCCAAGCTCCCGGGATCCGTTCACTTGCAGGGATCAAGATTTCATTAATAAAGAAGTGATGTTCTTCATTACTGTACCTGTTAGTTCTCTCCCCTGAGCTCAGGCTCCCAGGATGTTAGGTGCCCTCGTGGAACATATGGTGGTGTGGTTACCTCAGAGTGCATGTACACAGCTACGTCTGTAGTACATGCAGTATATGTATGGTCATCATCTACCCGAGAACGTGATGAAAAATGGTTGAACACCCTAACCAGAGCAGGAGCAGTCAGACACATCACAGCTTTCACAAGCTAGGCTGACCACAGCCAATATTCGCCACATATACCTACCGTGAGTGTGTCTGTATCGACATAACACAGTTCCTGTCCTATAAACCGTATACTGATTATAATTAAGGTATTTCTGCCACAGAAAATACATGGCTATAGTATATCCTCCGTTGTAACTGCGTTACTAATACGGTAGCTAATGATCCACTAGAACAACCACAGGACTACATCGGTAATTCATACCCTCTGTGGACGCCTCATACTTGGACAGCAACCAGAGGACTCCCGGGATCCAGGAAGCTTCATGAGTAAACCATGGCCTGGAGCAAGTTAATGAAAGAAAAAAAAAAGGGGGGGGGGGAGAGACAAGGAAAAATAAATACACATTTTGGAGGAAGTATAAAAGAAAAGTCATTTAAAATGTCCAGGTCATAGTTAATGGGAGAGACACGAGAGGGTAGAGAGTTCCCAAGCTTCGACGTGTAGGGAAAAAAGCAGGTATCAGTACGGCCCACCCTTGAGTTGCCGATGGCCACACAATACTCATTTGACGCAGCAGCTTGCCAAATATTGCGTGGTCTAGCTAGCGGTGGGGGGGCACACAAGCAGCCAGCAGTCAGAGCCAAAAACCAAAGTAATACTTACAGAAGAGGGAAAATGAAGCAACACTGCGACGTCAGCCAAGCGGGTCAAGTTGCGAAGTTAGCCTGGGACAGTTTTTAAGTCTGACTACTTTCGACTCTGTCAAGTAAGGAAATAGAGCTAGAACCACCCCAAATGTGAGAGCGGTACTCCATACAAGGACGGATCAATCACCTGTATACACGGACCAACTGTTTGGAAGAAAAGACATTTCATCTAAACAGGACGTCCAGTTTCTTAGAGGAAGGCTTAATTATCTCCATAATAATAATGTGGGGTTTCCAAGACAAAATGGATGTTACAGTAATACCAAGTATGTTCAATGAGTCAAATGGTGGAATTACAAAACGGTTAAAGGAGAGAGGAAAGTTATGGGGAATTTTCGACAGAGATGGGTAAGAAACTGGGTCTTGGAGGCGTATATGTACATATCAAAAAAATTGTTGTGTGTGTTGGTTTGGGTGTAATTACCTATTTGTGCTGCACGGGGAGGGAGTTCTACACTCGTCGGGCTCTGTGTATGGAAAAAGTTTACGAGTAATGGTTAGGTCAAATGTCAGAAGTATGGATGGCGTAGTGATGGGGGAGGGGAGAGGATGGGAGGGGGGTGGTGTCACTCCTAATGGCCGTAGCATTAAAGATGTTCCTCAGGTCAATTCTGAACTTTGCTTAGTGAACATAGAGGTGTCATGAGGATAGGGCTCGATGAAGATAAGGATGCATCCTTAACTTCACACTATCCTATTTTCGTTAAACTGGGTTCAAATCCATATCTTCACTACATTCTCTTTTTGTTAAGCTAGGTTCAAGGCTGGCCTCAGTTCAGTCTTGAACCTAGCGTGGATAATTTCGTTTTTAACATTTTCACCACATCCTCGTCTTTACAATATCCTTACCTTCACTAACCAAGGTTCACTTAAATAGATTACATAAATCTGTAGTCATAATTCTCTTCTCTACGCCCTCATCTTCACTGCAAAGGCCATCATCACTACACCCCAATTACAACATCATCGTCATCACTAATGCCATCATTACTACACCCTCCATACCTACTAACCTTTCAGCTACTCAATAAGGGTTACATCAAAGATTAATTTCTTTTTTGCACATACAGACTAACAAGCAATACCATTATCATTTAAAATTGTGCATGTATATCACTCACATCCCTAACGTAGCGATTAGTATGCTCTTTACACGGATATCTTATACTTTAAAGCTAGACAAAATATACATATATGTAGGTTGGGGTTGAAGGTGGAACGAGAGGCAGAGCTTGAGTAAGGCAGTTTATTCCACGACCGAGAAATACAATAAAACTGAATGGGGCCTGCGGACCACTGGCTCCTCCGGGCCCCGTACACTTCCCTAAGAAAGCGTGTCGTACCGCATGACGGTACTAACTCTTACAATGTACAGACTTGAGGCACAGCCATCGAGATGAGGCAAAGGAATGTCTTATAAGACAAAAATGTTCTGAGGATTTGAAGATTCTGGTGAACACATGTTATGTTTGTTGCGATATAGTGATTTAGTTGTAATAATTAAATACTGTATTGCATTTAATGGTTGTCAAGAGATCAAGGCCTTTAATTCAGGATCCAAAAACATTGAGACATTGACCGAAGTTGTTAAAAGTATTAATATTGTTACGGCCTCATCCCTTCCTTTAAGGATGTACAATCAGCCCATAGGCCCATCAAATAAAAGAAAATATCTGAAATAGTGGCTTCTGTTAACACAGAGATATAAGCTAGGCACAGATCCCCTTAACCATTTGGCTAACATCTCCTGACCGCTGACGGCCGCTTGATTTTGTCTCCTCTCCACTCAGTACTGGTTTAAATACCAAACACTTGTATATAAAGATTATAAAGTACATTAACAATACCAAAATAAACATGTGCTCTCTGAAACAGCGTTGGCTGGTTGGTTAGATGTTTGGGATTTAGGCTTATCATCTGCCAGGGTCATTAAAGCCGTCAACGTTAATCTACATCCACCAACCCAAAAAATATTTAACACCTTCTTCGGGTGTTAAAGATAATTCTAAAACCACACAGACTCTCACTGTGCATGTGGCCCATGAATCAGGATTTTACATACTTTTCTTCAAATACAATATTCTTCCTATATTTATCTCACTTGGTCAGCCGTATGCAAATATACTGACCCCAGTTTTTTTTTTTATGTTAGCTGAGACGGCACGGGCAGCTACGGCCCTAATTAAGGCCATCCCATTAACGTTATATATATATAATATATATATATATATATATATATACCCTAGCCTGAGCCAGGTACCCATTTTATCGACCAAGCCCTAGGGGTGGATGAACAGCTGGGTTGACTTTGAACCAACTGCCGCAAACAGGATTTGAACCTGTGCGCTCGACCCTGGGCGGCCCGTGAATGCGTCACAGTCAGGGACACTAACCGCTACAAGACAACCTCTTCTTCCAATCCATGGCTCAACAATTCCTGTTCTAAGGCCATTCAGGTAAGGAATCAGGCATATCGGGCTTAGAAAAACACTCCTTACTTCAATTCCCATTCAGTATTACAAATACGTTACCAATGAGGCAATGCATTCTTTTATTTGATGTGCATATCATACAGTTCTTCAAGAAATGTATGGACATAGCAACCACAGGACATAACATGAAATTAAGTAAGAAATTTGTAAACATGGATGTAAGGAAATACTTTTAAGGGTATAATATTCTTGTATGACTTTTAAGGGTATAAGATTCTTGTATGAATGGAAGAGATTGACCGAGGACATTTATCAATTCAAGTGGATACCTGATGTATACCTGAAGTCTTTGGAGGTCTTCCCCCTCACAGCCCAGGCTGGTCCCAGGCTGCTAAATTTGGTTGTTGGTTGACCAAGATCTTGGAAGCCACAGCCCTCAGGCCTACATAGTACCCACAGCACAGCTGGTCTGGTACATTTTGCAGGTACTTGTCCACTACACTCTTCAACTCTACTATACATTCCAGTCTGTTTCTGATGGTAGCGGTTAAAATATTGAAGTCTTGGGCCTCAGATGTTTAAGGTGTTCTCTTTTCTCATGCCTATCACACCTTTGGATTTCAAAGGTAGTATTTCACAAAGTCTTCCATGACTGTTATGCCAGTAAGATGGTATTTCCAAATGTAAGTTGGGAACCACACCTTCTAGGATTTTCCAGGTATACATTATGATACATCTCTCCCATCTGCACTCCAGGGATTACAGCATCAAAGATTTCAGCTGCAACCAGTGATTTAGTTCCTTTACCACATTCATATGGGCTTTGGAAGATCTCTGAAAATTTTCTGATTCCTCATCTTTGCCCACCTTGAAAGGCATTGTCAGAACACATTCACTTTATGAAAGACTCAGCACTTTGATTAATATCATCATTGGTGTTTTTTATCTTGAAGGTTCACAGGATCTAACCTGTATTCCTTCTGCATGAGGGTATCATTGTTTTGTCATGTTTGCTGAAGAATTGGCCATAAGACATTACTAAACAAGAGTTTTTTTCTCATTACTCAAATGGTTTACGATAGTGCCTGTGGCTGTCCATCATAATAATGTGTTATCTTTTTATTTCTTCATTTTTTCCACACTGGAGGAGATGAAACTTATCTCCATTGAAAAGCATGTTGCTCTCGGTTGTCCAATTAAGGAATTTGTTTATGTCCATTTGTAGCCTTTCTGCATCTTCAATGATGTGATTTTCATAATCATTCTTGTATTATCTGCAGCGGATGATATGAGAACAGGAGGGATGCAAGTACAGTTACTTGGATGACTGAGCTTTTAATCATGGAGGCACTGGTGATGGCATGCTTTACAACTATATGTTATGATCTATTACTTAAAACATGCATATCCATCTCCCAATCTTTCCGGTTATTCCCATCTTTAGCATTTTCATTGCTATGACACCATGTTTGCATTTGTCAAATGCTTTTCCAAAGTCTGTGTACACCAAAGCAGTGTTTCCTTTGTTCTCCAGAGCTTCGATAATCCTATTACAGTAATCAAGCAACAGGGAAGGGCAAGACCTTCCAACCATGAAACGATGATCACATTTCTCAAATGCTTTAACAAAGTCTGTGTAAACCACATAAGTATCTTTTTTCTTTGTTTTCCTGAGCTCCAACATCCTATCATAGTAGTTAAGCAACAGAGAAAGGCTAGATCTTCTCACCTTGAAACTATGTTCTGGGTTATGTAGACAGTTCACTTTCATAAATTCCATCAACTTGCCTCTTAGAACTCTTTCAGATATTTTAATGATCTGCAATATTAATGTTATCAGTTGATAGGTTTTAGGGCCTGCTTTGCTTCCATCCTTGTGTAACGGGGCAATGTGAGTCAGTTTCAAACTCTTTTTTTAGGAATGATGTTATAAGGGTCTTACATGTCTTCAAGAAGACTAAGCTAGAGTCCAGGCCTGGGGCTGAGTGCATGGTACCTCAAAGGCCCTCTCGAAATCTTGTGTTGAGGTAGTGATATCTGTTACGTGTACACTGGGGAGATTACTATGTAGAAAGATGCCTGTTGGGTCATTTACCTTTCCTGTGGTTTCTGGCTTATGAATAAAATTCTTATTGCATTTTTAGAACTCATTCATCTCTAGGCTGTCATCTGTAAAACTACCTTCAGTTTTAAGTTGGCCAATGGAGATTGTGATCCTGGTTCTGCATTTTACATATAAGAAAAGTATCTTGGGTTCTTTCTCATTTCATTAATGGCTTTTTTTTTTCTTTCTTCCATGTTTCATGAAATATCTTTTATCTGTGGTCTACATCCGATAATTCACGTAATAGGTTTTCCTTCCTTTGCTAAAAGAGCTGTGTCTTCTTTAGTAGGTCTGCAATTCATGTTTGCCTCATGTAGAGTTCTGGTCTTACACATTTTAACCTAGACCTTTTGTGGTTTCCTCTTGCTGATATATGTCTGTTGCATGCTTGGAATACCAAAGTGGCTATGTCATTTGACATTCCTCCTCTGTTTTGTACCTTAGTAGGGTTTCTCATTATGTCACAGGCATCTCATTGATTACATCTTTCCAGTTTAACTTTTTATAATTAAAACCGTAAATACTGAAAACACCTCTGCTGTTACATATGTTCTGACTAGGCAGTTTTGCATCCAAATTTGTTTTTACCTCAATTGGGTTGTGATCAGAGTATTGGGTGTTTGAGAGAGTAAATGTCACTTATTAGATCCACAATATTTGTAAAAACTTAAGTCTTTTGTTAATCACTGGCTTAGGGAGAACTTTTCACATAGTCTAAATAACTCTTTTCTGCAGCTCTTCATCTGTGCTGCATCTAGTGTCAGCATTTTCAGTCTATCTATTTATCTACAACTCCATCGCCATTTCCCACCTGGAACTCCCTTTAGGGGGTGGCTGGCCACAGCAATACAGTCTCCACAATTAGTGAACTCTAGTGCCACTTCTCAGCCTTTAATGCCTCACCCTTAACAGGCTACTGGCAAAGGTTAACTCAAGTGCAATGTTTGCAGAGGCTCCTACCTAATGTTCCAACTCGCTACTTCTACCTAATGCTCTTGCCTAATGTTCCTACCAACTATTTCTACATAATGCTCCTGCCTAAATGTTCCTGCCTACTACTTCTATCTATTGCTGCTACCATTTTGCCAAAAGGCAGTGCTAGCAAATAATGCTCATTGCAGGAAATTCTAGAGTTACGAAGAATGGGTTCTGTGAATTAAGTGTTGTCAAGTGCTATGCATGACAAAGAAAGATTTGTGTTTGTGGACAGAATGGTAGTAGTCTACATGTGGGTGAGGAAGAAAGAAAAGACAGCTAACTGAGTGTGAATTAAGTGTTGTCAAGTGCTATGCATGACAAGGAAAGATTTGCGTTTGTGGATAGAATGGTAGTAGTCCACATGTGGGTGAGGAAGAAAGAAAAGACAGCTAACTGAGTCAGAGGAGTACAACCTGACAACCAAAGAAGTGCTGGCTCACTATGCAGCCATCAATAACCCTCCCAATACTCAAGCGGGTAGTACTGGAAATATACCTCCCTAATCGTTCGCTGCCTACCAACTACTACCTACCATTTTCCGCTAGAGTGTTATTTCCTGCCTGTCTCCATTTAATGTGTGGTAAGCTGGATTCCATAAGACAAGTATATTTGAGGCAAGATTTTCAAGGACAAGATATGACTCTACTTTTCTCATTTGTTCAGTAAATTCCTGAGGTTTTGCATCTGGTGGTCGGCAGATTAATGCAATGACCATATCTGGGTTCTCAACACTGACATTCGAGTGCTTCAACTAAATCATTTGAAAAGTTCAGGAGTTCAGTTGTCATAAGAGTATCTACTGTATACAGTCCAATTCCAAAAATCTTGTCTTGTCACAACTGAACAGGTATTAGTTAGGGATCCACACCTCACTACAAATGCTGCACTTCATTCATTTAGCAAGCCACTTATAAATGGGATTTTATTTGCTCTTGGTGTTTAAGTCCCTTAATGTTGGCATACATGAGGGATGTTACATAGCTTGTTTCTCTGTTTTTTTGGGGGGTTAATATGATTTGTTTTGCTGAACCTGCCAGAGTGCTGTCAGTTCCCTTATCAGTCTGAAGAAAGAAATCAGTGTCATATCCTTCTCCAGTAGTTCTTCCCTGCTTGTGTTTGTCCTGTGTTGCTGACTAAAAAAGGGATATGTATGGTGATGGGCATGAGGGTTATGTCAAATTGTCCCAGATATCTGGTGGTTCTCATAGTACTCATTCAAGCAGTGCCTAGACCCTACTATTTGCAATTTTGAATGGTTGAAACTATTCTTCCCCATACTGGCATTTACCTTTCTGAAGATGGTCCAAATATCTTCTGGGGTGTTTATGTCTTCCCCAGCATGAAATGTCAAAACCTGACGTAAGATGTATGATAGTAGAGGATGTATAATAAATAGGGCCCCATGAGTTCAAAACTCTCTCTCTATACAGTACAAATAGGTAATTTTCCAAATTTATCTAATCTCGCTCCACTTTACGCTAAGCTTTAGATATTAAGTAATTTTGTTCTGCAATGCTAAGAGAATATAACATCTGCAGAGCATGAATTTAAGCATTTATGTAAAATGTAATAAAATTAGGTGATACAAGTGAGGGATATGGACATCAGGTAAAATGTGGGGTCAACTTATGTACAAGTAGTTATTCAATACCTGAAAAATTTAGAAAACTTATGAAAACCTCACCTTATCTCCCTGGCAGTCAAGATTTAAGTAAAAACGTATTTCAGCACCACACTGAAACTAGCTTTAGGAAATGGTTTCTTTTGGGTGCTTTAAATAGTTCACTGTGATTACAAAGATACCTATGGAGGACTAGTCTATCTTATCTTTCACTATAAATTATATGAGATTTTGCAATAGTAGTTTATCAGACAACCTTTGAGACTAATCAATGTAGAAGAAAATATGGCAATACTTTGGAGTCAACTGATGTACAAGAAGGTTTTCTACATAAATAGAAGATTTAGAAAACTTATGAAAACCTCACCTTAGCTCACATCGAAACTAGCTTCAGGAAATGGCTACTTATAAAGTTCACTGTGATTACAGAGATAACCATTTGAGTACTGATATATCTTATCTTTCATAATAAATGATATCCAATTTGGCTAAAGTAGATTATCTGATAGCTTGTAAGATTAATCACTGTAAAAGAAATTATGGGAATACATTTGTCTACCTAAACAACAAAAACCACTAAAAATCTCTAAAACTCCAAAGGATTGCAAGTCTGTGAAATACACCTTTACTGCTAAATTAGAGCCAGTCAACTAATGATATTGTATTAACATAAAAAGAAGCAAGTATCACCTGGTGCAACACCAGACAGTGGGTTGCTTTTCACTATCTTTGTAATATGTTCCCATCAGAAGAATTTTCATTTCTGCTCGAGTAAGTTGAGGCCTATATTCACTAAATTCTTGGATGCTGTATATTTCTTAATTGATGTTCTTTCATTTCTCAAGAGAAACTGTCTTTCATTCTACTTGAATGACACCCATTTTTCTGATTTCTGAAAAACTAGGATGGAGACCATAAAACACACTCATAAAAATACATTAGGGTGGAGATCATAAAACAAATTCATAGCTATACATATACGAAATCAATAAAACTATTGATATAAGCAACTTTCAACACCTACCTAAGCCCCACGAAAACAACAGAGACCCCCCCCACACCCTAAGGGCCAAGCAAGGGCCCGCACCACACCGAAGGGACCAACCCAAACCCAATTAGGTCTTCTCTAAAATCACAGGTGTATTTCTTTGACCATATTGTAATCCTCTTAGATTTAAGTGTTTTTTGAGTTTAGAGTTACTACATTTGTAAAAATATAATAAAACCAATGAAAACCTCACCTAGACTCCCTAGCAGTTGAGAGTTATCTTAATGTTCAATATTCTAGTCAAAATATACCAGTAATACTCAAAAATGCAGTCAACATGACATCAAATATTAAAAAAAAGAGGCAGTACATTGCATGGCCATGCAATCCCTAACAGGAGACAAAAGCAATGTTAGTATCTTTCCGCTAAAAGCTGCATTTCAGATATGTGGGGAGGTTGGATGGTTATCGTGTATTCAGTTGATATTTTACAAATGTAGTACCAACTCATCCATCACATAACCCTACCTTTTCCCTAATATGCAAAACTGTTACAGAAGTATGTTATCACTAATATTGTTCAATAAAATACAATACACTATATCATGCTATGTAACTATTATAGTATTCTCTCAAACTACAAAGCACCGCAAATTACATTCATTATTCAAAGCTAATGGCAGCGCAGAGCAATTCCAGACAACAACCATTATTCATTCAACTGTTCAATATTCTATTTATAGTACAAATCACACCCACTTCAGTAATAAGTACTGTGCAAAGGCCATCATGTCAAACCATCAAACGAGTGATGCAATCCCTAGCAGCAGACCAATTTGACAATGAATTTCTCGTAAACGTTTCAACTGATAGATGAGGTTTGCACATGCTTTGTTGGCTTTTCAATAGTGTCTTACCAACTTCTATACCAATCAACCCTACATTTTCCCCAGTGCACATAACCCTTTCTATTGTTGCTTTACTTAATATTATTCAATAAAATAAAATGCTTCAACCCACGTTTTGCAATCATTATAGCATCATCAAAGCGCTAGATTAGCATTCCAAAATAAAGTAACTCCAAATGCTAATAGCAATGCAGAACTAGAAATTTACCCAAAAAATTAAAAGCAGTAGCTATTGTGTCGACCAGAAGGCATCTTTAGGTAAAATACAATTCTATAAAAGTCCCTCTCTTCATATACACTTTATCAATACATTTACCAACTTTTCTACAGTGGAATTTTTTCAAATACTGATTTGCATACAAACATCAGTTTTGATTAGAGATAAATCAATTAAATTTGCACAAAGTCTACCAGGGTCACAAGAGAGCTCTTAACAGTTACCATCTTAAGAGTCT
>JAYMFT010122326.1:0-13230 GCA_038088735.1 Panulirus argus | reverse complement strand
GTGGTGGGATGAAGAAGTAAAGTTGCTAGTGAAAGAGAAAAGAGAGGCATTTGGACGATACTTACAAGGAAGGAGTGTAAATGACTGGGAGATGTATAAAAGAAAGCGGCAGGAGGTCAAGAGGAAGGTGCAGAGGTTGAAAAAGAGGGCAAATGAGAGTTGGGGTGAGATTATCATTAAACTTTTGGGAGAATAAAAAGATGTTTCGGATGGAGGTAAATAATGTGAGGAAGACAAGAGAACAAATGGGAACATCGGTGAAGGGGGCAAGGTTGAAGTGATAATGGTAGTGATGGAGTGAGGAGGAGATAGAGTGAGTATTTCGAAGGACTGCTGAATGTGTTTGATGATAGAGTGGCAGATGTAGGTTGACTGGACAGGGTGGTGTGTGAAGTGAGAGAGTGAGGGAGAGTGGTTTGGTGGAGAGAAGGGAGGTGGTGAAAGCCTTGCAGAAGATGAAATCTGGCAAGACGGCAGGACTGGATGGTATTGCAGTGGAATTTATTAAGAACGGGGGTGACTGTGTTGTTGATTGGTTGGTAAGAATGTTCAGAATATGTATGGATCATGATGAAGTGCCTGAGAACTGGCGGAATGTATGTATAATGCCATTGTACATAGGAAAAGGGGATAAAGGTGAGTGTTCAAACTACAGAAGTATAAGTTTGTTGAGTATTCCTGAAAAACTGTAAGAGAGGGTACTGACTGAGAGGGTGAAGGCATGTACTGAACATCAGATTGGGGAAGAGCAGTATGGTTTTAGAAGTAGTAAAGGATGTGTGGATCAGGTGTTTGCTTTGAAGAAGGTATGTGAGAAATACTTAGAAAAACAGATGGATTTGTATGCAGCATTTATGGATCCAGATAAGGTATATGAGAGGGTTGATAGAGAAGCTATGTGGTTGGTCTTAAGAATATACGGTGTGGAAGGTAAGCTGCTAGAAGCAGTGAGAAGTTTTTATCAAGGGTGTAAGGCATGTGAATGAGTAGGAAAGGAGGAGAGTGGTTGGTTCCCAGTGAAGGTCAGTCTGCAGTAGGGGTATGTGATATCCCCAAAGCTGTTAAATTTGTTTAGGATGGGGTGGTTAGGGAGGTATATGCAAGAGTTTTTGGATAGATGGGCATTGTACGCTGTCTGTTGGAGATGAGATAGCCTGGGAAGTGAATCAATTGTTGTCTGTGGTGATATATCACTGGTGGCTGATTCGAGTGAGAAACTGTAGAAGTTGTTGACTAAGTTTGGAAAAGTGTTTGAAGGGACAAAGTTGAGAGTAAATGGGAATAAGAGCAAGGTTATTAGGTACAGCAGGGTTGAGGGATAGGTTAGTTGGGATGCGAGTTTGAATGGAGAAAAATTGGAGGTAGTGAAGTGTTTTACATATCTAGGAGTGGACTTGGCAGCCAATGGAGCCATGGAAGCCAAAGTGAGTCATAGGGTGGGGGAGGGAGCAAAGGTTCTGGGAGCCACGAAAAATGTGTGGAAAGAGAGAACTTTATCTAGGAGAGCAAAAATGGGTATGTTTGAAGGAATAGAAGTTCCAATAATATTGTATGGTTGTGGGGCATGGGCTATAGGTAGAGTTGTACAGACGAGGGTGGATGTGTTGGAAATGATATGTTTAAGGACAATATATGGCATGAGATGGTTTGCTGAGTAAGTAATGTAAGGGTAAGAGAGATGTGTGGTAATAAAAATGGTGTGGTTGAGAGAACAGAAGAGGGTGTGTTAAAATGGTTTGGTTATATGAAATGAATGAGTGAGGAAAGGTTGAGAAAGAGGATATATATCTCAGAGGTGGAGGGAACAAGAAGTGGGAGACCAAATAGGAGGTGGAAGGATGGAGCAAAAGGGACTTTGAGCAGTCAGGGCCTGAACATGCAGGAGGGTGAAAGGCGTGCACGGAACTGAGTGAAATGGAATGATGTGGTATACTGGGATCGATGTGCTGTCAATGGATTGAACCAGGGCATGTGAAAAGTCTGGGGTAAACCATGGAAAGGTCTGTGGGGCCTGGATGTGGAAAGGGAGCTATGGGTTTCGGTGCATTACACATGACAGCCAGAGACTGATTGTCAGCAAATGTGGCCTTTTTGGTCTGTTTCATGGCGCTACCTCGCTGAAGCAGGGGGTGGCGATGCTATTTCCTGTGGGACTGGGTGGCATCAGGAAAGGTGAGCAAGTATGAATATGCACATATGTATATGTGTATATGCATGTGTATGTATATGTATACAATGGTATGTATATGTATGTAATGTGCATATACCTACATGTGTATATAAGTGGATGGGTCTATCTTCATCTATTTCCTGGCACTACCTTGCTGACACAGGAAACAGCGATCAAGTATCATAAATAAATAAATAAATAAACAAATAAAGATATGAGAAAGAAAACTGGTCCTGAGACTGATCCTTGTGGCACACCACTTATGTTTAACCATTCTGAGGCCTAACCATCATTAATTACAACTTGTTTATGGCCAGTCAACCAATTTCTTTACTACCCAAAGTTCAACTCCGTCTACACCATGTGATTTAATTTTAGAAACCTTAGGTGTGGAACTTTTTTGAATGTTTTTTGAAAATCTACATACATAATATTAACAACATTACTTTCATCAGACATTTGGATTATATCATGAAAGAAATCAAAATTTGTTAGACATGAGCAATTACAAAGAAAACCAAGCTGAGAATCTTTTATTAAGTGGTGGTTCTCTAAATGGTTTACAATCTTATACCAAATGAAGGTCCTCATAAGTTTACCAACCAAAGACATTAAGCTAACCGGACACTAATATCTGGGCAGTGATTTATTACCTTTTTTGAAAATCTGTTACATAATCAAGTTTCCATTCCTCTAGAATTTTCCCGATAGAAAGTGACTTTCTAATTGAAAAAAGCACTCAAGGGTTTACCTGTCTCATTTTTCACCTCTTTCATTGTCCTCATATAAAACTTATCTGGGCTTGACATCCTATTTACTTTCATTTCATTTAGTGCTTAATAGTATATCTTTAACACTTATGACAATATGTCGCAAAACATTCTCCTTTCTTAGCAATGATATTGAATTCACGACACAAGTGTGTCATTAATTGTAAATACAAATGCTAATCAATAATTCAAAATCTTAGCCATGCCTTCGTTGTCTTGAACCAAGCCATAGCTTTCAGTTATTAATCGACGAATTGATTGGGTAATGAATCTCTAACTTGTAACATGTCCATAAAACTAAGATCTTCTTTTGCTATTTTCAGTACTATATACTTCGTTCAGATGTTATTTTCACCTATAAGTCTCTTTACACAGATTTATGTTATCTGCCCTATCATGTTGATTATTTCTCTTGCTCTTAAGTGCTGCTTTCTTAGACAACAGACAATTCTTTGTCAACATCCCACCATTTTGGTTCCACTCAGGAAAAAGGCCATCTACTGTACATTAGCCCATATGTTCCCTCGGCTTGTTTAAATGTTTACTGAAGCTCTCCCAGGATATGTCCACATTGCTTTCATTAATGATATCATTCCAAGTTTTCCTTCAAGAGCAATATGAAGATTAATAAAATTTAATAATAGTCTAAAACTGGTATTTTTTTATGATTCATGTTGACCAATGCAATACTGAATGTTAACTAAAAAAGTAATTCGCCTGTGATCACTTGAACCAAACTCTTCTCCAACTACAACACTGCTAACGACAGTCCTAATTTGTGGTCAGAACTAAATTTAGTATGTTCTCATTGCAAGCAAGTTTCTTAACTAACTGTATTAGGGCACTATCAAGCAAATTTAGACAGAGTCCAAGCCCTGGGCTACTGGAAAGGGATTCTCCCCAATTAGATAAAAGTATGTTAAAATCTCCCAATATGACTGAACCATGTTCATTACTAATTTTCATCTGATCATAAAGTCTTTTGTCTACCCCTGAGGTATATTCTGGGGGCCTATGAACTAACCAAAATTTATCTTCTTATGAAACTTATCTTTGATTTCAAAAATAAAAAAAAAAAAAAAAAGTTGATTTTATCAACTGATACAATACCTTTCAGCACACGCCTTAGAAGACTCTTCCTTAAAGTGAAATCCCAAAATAAAAATCACAGTGGTTATAAACTATTTACAAATGCACCTGGTAACTAATTTCAAGCACTGTGCCTCATTTACCACAATAACTTAGTCAGCTACCCGGCTAAGAGAGTACAAATGCTTATAAGAGACCAATAGAAACATAAGGACTCAAGTCTTCCTGAAATCTGTACACACTGAACAGTTACCTATACAGAGCTGTCCTACCTTGCATTTCTAAATAATTAAGGTGTGATCTTGGGCTCATGTAATCACTGAGCTAAGGCCAAGTAAGAAAAATCTGGGAGCGTTATCATCAATAAAATAACTAGGTACAGTAATAAAAGCTTCATGCAAAGCTGACATTGGTATCTGGCACACAGCAATATGCATATTTCCCTCTGACTTCAAGTGCTTCTTTTGCCATACATTCGATTAACAGTCCAAATACATCTTAAAACACAATTTACTTACAGTAACTATATACATAAAAAAAAATACATAAACAGTGGCTAAGAAGTTCTGACAGAAGTCAAATAAATATCTTGCCTAGTGAAAAAGGAAAAGGTAGCTTCAAACTCTGGAGTGTCTATGATACATTCGAGAAATGCTTATAAAGGTTTAATCAAGAGAAACTTGTTAGCTGAACATCATGGGCGATGTGATGAAACAGTATAGAGTCACTGGCTGTCACATATTTGTACTGTGCTTGCTCTACAATATCTGGTTGATGCTTATCATTATAAGTACCACAATGGATTACTAATATCCAATGTGGCCTCCTCACCTGTTGGAGGCAAGAGTTTGGCAGCTCATATATATTAATAATAGAAACTAAGAATTAAAGTATACCTGTGGAAACTTTAGAGATCTTACAGCTAATTTGAACATAACAATTTACCCATAACAATTTTACCCAACAGAGTACATTATTTATAAACAAAAAAAAATTCTATAGTATGGATTTTACAAATTCATGAAAAATTATGCATACACAGAGTAAAGAATACATGCAAAAATAAATCAGAGTCACATCAAAAATGTTCCTTTAACTATTTTCAAGTGTATATCGGAATACTGTTTTTATTTGGATACTTCAGTTGGCTCATAAGTTTTGGTTCAAAGCACAAGTGTGGGAAATTCTTATTTGAGTGGTAGCTCCTACCTGAGTTTTCCTTTAAAGCAAAATATTTCTGTACTAAAAATTATTTTCTTCACATCATGCCTGTGAACGGGCTTTCAAGATTCTATTCCTAATGATCTATATGCATCCACCAAAACTAACACCTCACTCTTTGTGAGAGCTGAAAGGGTAAAATTCAGAACTGACTATAAAGTTACTATGTTTATACAGTCTCTTAATACTGACTAAGAGTATGGCCAGTCTGCCCTTAATCTTACAAGCTTAGCAAGCATATCAGCACATCTCTAATTACCAATCACCTATAAGAATTTACTGCATATCTATAGCCTTGAACTTCTAACAGTAGCATTGTCCTTTTTACTTATCTCACTCCAAGCAGTCCACCCAAGTTAAGAAGCTCATTTATGAATGGGCTGAATCAAGTACCACCACAGAGAAAAATTATTCACTAATCTTCTACTGTTACCTTGTAGTAATAACAGCAGTAATATATGTTAAATAAAGGTGACAAAGAAATTACTACTATTACCTCCTTACTCTGGCAAGTTATCCAAGAACTGAACTGACTGCACAAACCAAAAACTTGTCTGAACTAGTTACAAAATAAGAATATTTATATTTCCATATAACTATCATTCGTGCATATATTGGGAAAATGTTTAAAAATTTTCATGACTTCAGTTTCTGCAATACAAGCAGAGCCACATTTAACGAATGGGGATTTATTAAATCTAATTCCCTTGTTTCAACCACATGACAATAAAAACATTTGATCTAATATTATGTCATCTCTAAGACAAGAAAAAATAGTTAATTCATGTTAAAAACAGTACTCTCTACCACTGTAACTTTCTTTCATAAAGAACATGACTATAATGGTGTATAAACCATGGAATAACTAAGCATCTTTTGTTGTCACTGTACACCATCTGACTACAAACTGATGTCACCTACCTTTTACTGAAGTAGTTATAAAAAACATAATCCACATACAATCTTCATTACATATTCACCAATCCTTCCCTTTAACCACTGATTAGTAAAATATACTTAATGCCTATTATTCTTCTGCTTTGTTCTTTGGTGAAGCAAGAAGTGGTTAAGCCCTTTCTCAGACCATGAAGCATTCTGCTATGATTTCTTTTACTTTTTTATGTAAAGATCAATACATACCTAAATAATCAGCTTACTTACTTTATATTTAAGCCTGATAAGAGATGCTTCTTCACTTTAATCTATATACTTACAGTGAATCCCTGTTAGAGAATCAACTCTAGCTTGGGTAACATCCCACAACTTGTTAGTAATGGATCACATGAGTCATTGAGCAACCAATGCCTAGATAAATTTGCATGACATTGTCTTAAACTGCAAAATTTGTAGATTCTCTTCCCATTTGTTGGTGCAGTGGACTGTGTTAAAGACAGTCCAACTGCCCTCATCCAATTCCCATCAATAACCTCCCATTTCCATAGATTAAGACTGCAAGGTTGCATGTGAACCCACCTTTTCATTCAGACAGTCTCTTAAGTCAGTGACATACCCACGGATATCTTGATAAAACTGGAAGATGCTGGTCAAAGGATGCTGCTCCATGCTGCAACGGGATATAGTTGACTTGCATGCCACCAGATTGTCTATAATAGTATCTGCCTCTGTCTGGTGCCGCCGGTACACCTCCTCGAGGCTGACACGACTGTTTAGGGCGAAACAAAAGGGAAGACACAGGACGTAAATCTGGTTCAGCTGTTACTCTTACCAGCTGAAAAGCATATTATCTACAGAGCTCACACAGCTGGGAAAACATGGGGTAAAAATTCTATTTTCATAATACAACAGGGCAAAAAGATTTTTTGGGAAGAAGTATACAAACTTTACAAAAATTAAGGTTAATGGTATCAATCTCAATTTGAGAACCTAAGAATACTACAGGCTAAAAATATTTACGACATTCTTCTAAATCAAATGAGAACCATCTACCTAATGCCACTCCACTTAAGTTTTCGATGTTTTATCAAAGTTAACCTTTAGCATTTTCTCTCTTAATTCAAAACACAATCCTTATCAAGTGTACAGGAAAAATATTTTAGTGATGAAAGTCTCCATCTTCTAACATTCTAAAAATATTTTATGCCATAACTCACCTTTTTGTAACACACCCACCTAGTATCTACCAGCATTTGCACTAAACAATCTCCTCTTGCATCAGTCCCCTAAACTCAATAACTACAGTCTTCAGCTTTTGTGTAAGACTCTCCATTAAATGTATCCTCTGTATATAACAGCATCCATAGTTTCCATTTCCTATCATTCATTCATAATTCATCTCCTCTGTGCATGCTCCTATATTTAATCTAATTTGAGTGCTTCAACAAAAATAAAACTAGGAATTTTTCTACGGGTATCCAAACACAAGATGATTATCTAAGTGACCCTGGCACTGAGAATCAGGTGTAATCAGTGCATTCTAATTTACCTGATGGTCATACCTGTGGATGGTTTCCACAGATGGCTTAACTGGTCTCGTGGAAAACACATGTCCATGTCACGATACCAAATTTTAATACTAAATGTCATTTTATTAAAACGTTGAAAAATTTTATCAGGGTTGGTTTGGTAGTTTCAAGAATATGTCCCAGATAATGTTCCCTAGGAAAACAACAAAAAGTAGTGATAGTATAACCAGCCTTATATTGATATCAAACGAATATTATTAGAAGTGTATTACCTCATTCATAAATTAGATTCCGATCATGGGTGAAAATGCTGAAGAGTGTAATCTGGGAGGTGTATTAATGTTCTCAACAACCCTTGGTAACCATTAGCAACAGGAGTGGACCCTACTACTCTCCAGCAAGTATCTATTATATCTCTCTATCAACACTGTGCCATCTTGTTCATCAAAGTGCAGTGACAGCATAACCAGCCTTACATCACCATACTGTAAAGTTTATCATCATATTCATAAAGACAACTCTAATAAGGGAGAATAAGAACTCTGTAGCTTGACAAACAAGTTAGAGAGATCAGCACCCCTAAGTGACTGCTAAACATGAGTGTAGTCCCCTACCCTCTCCAAAACTACTAAGTGAACTAGAGTCTTCCAAATCCACACCGAAAAATCTGTCTACAACCTATATACCTACAAGTATCATAATGATGTAGCAATAATTTGACTTTGAAACTACCCATGAGGCTTTAAAAAATGTGCTTGATATCCTTATTAAATAACATAAAAATTCTATGAGAATTCTATGGTTACAGTCTGGAAATGTGCATATGAACACAGAGCTGGTCTTAGAGTTCTCACCAAACAGAAACAGTACCTACCTACCTACAAATACTTATGACAATATTTTGCCATTTGATAGGATTAGCGCATTGTGTTTACCACATATCTTTCTTGGTTAACAATACTCTGGAACTGCTTTTAAACATTTATAAAGTTAATCACCAATGTTTTTGTACTTATCCTATGCGTATTTATCATTTTGCTTTGCAGTATACTGTGTAACTTCTCCATCTTTTCCACTGGGCCCTTATAAATTTCTGTTTGATATCTTCTTGATACTTTCCATCTTGATATTCTTTTTTTGATATGTTTAATATTCATATTCTTGCCAAAACTGGTTCATGCCATCATTCCAATTTGACATTCATTTTGATACTTGTATATAGTTCTTATATCCATATTTTAGCCAATTTTGTTTTCATTTTGTTGAGTTAATGATATTTCCATTTTCCTCCTGTTCTAGACTGTGTATATTCCAGTATCTCCTTCATTGGTTACCATTATGTAATACAACTATCCCTTACTTTATGCATGGACTATGTTCTGCAAAAACCTCACACAAAAAGAAACAGCACATTGCAAAACAATAAATGTAAAGAGAAAAATGGGTTGCATACAACATTGTGAAATACAATGTTCCAAATGTATTCTAACCCAATTTTCATTATGAAAGTACATTACAAATTAATGTAAAGAGGAACATAAATATCATTTAATAAATCTGGGACATTATTTATGCTAAAAAAAATCATAAAATGCATATAAATCTTCAGAGCTTTAGACCTGAGCTAAAGATTACTAAGGGTGCTTTCTTCATCTCATCTTCTATGTGGGAAGAGAACATTTTCTCCATCTTCTCCACACATGGAATTCTATCCCTAGTGGTTACCTTGGCAAACATTAGAGTAGAGAGAACCAAAGTACTTTGAAATTTCTCCACATTCTTCTTCTTGTGGACTGTAGACTTATCTGGGTTGTAAGCATGCCCAAGGGTTGATGCTTCCTCACAAGCATCAGCATGTTGTATGATTTCTAACTTTGTTTTTAAGATCAGAGAGGTTTTCTTCTATTTATCTGCTAGTTCTATGGTAAGAGGAGATGTTGTTGGACATTTGGATGCCATATTAAAAAACATAAACATAGAGGGTTGCAGGAAAATCACAATAGCAGGTATATCCACACACAATGGTAGTAACTAGGAGACTGACCAACGGTGGGAACTTGGCACACTCAACCCAGGACCTATGCTTACTCCACCTGCCAACCCTCATTGAAGTTTTGGTGTACTTTCTACTGCACTCAGCCACACAATAGTGAATTCTGACCACATAAAAAGAGGGATTGGCAGAAGTAGATTCCTCACAGAAAAGCAAAATTGCATATAGTGATCCCACATAAAGTGAGGGAGGGGTGTATCCACTTCTGTTTAATTCTTCCCTCACATCTACTTTTATTTTGCTAATTACTGTCTTCTAAGAGAACATTTTACACCAAAATCCAAATTCAAGGAAAGAGCAAATCAATCTTTTAACTCCATTTAGATTTCCTTTCTAACCCTCTGAATCTAAGTTTTTTAAAGTTAATAAAAAAGTATTATAATCTTACAATTTTAGATATCTATATAACAATCAAAAACATCACTTTAAACATACAGCATATTTCATCCACTACTCTCATTTTGATAATGTGTGGTTCTTTTCGTAGATGTTTCAGCACAATGCGTAATAAGGTGCGAGGGCAGGGCTTGAGTGTCATGTGAGCTGCCAATGTGCATGTTTACCAATTATTTTACCTACAATTAAGAACTGATTGCTGATAATTATAGTTTTATCTTACATAATAGATATTTTCATGTTATAATCAATGGGATTCATTGATAATTCTTTCATGATAGCAAACTTATAGAATTTTGTAAAATCACCAGCCCTACTACTCAAACACATGTTGTCTAGGTCAGGCAGGAGATGGCAAAACTGCCTCAACTTGTGCTAGAAACACCTTCTCCTGCCTCATCTTGGTCAACGCTTTGTGTTAAGAAAGCCAATGCTCATTATATCACTCTCCACACAATCTGAAGACAGATCATCATTGCCAAGTAAAATAAGATTATCTTCTGACTAGTCCACTAAATCTAGCTAAAACCACTCACTTTCCTTCCTGGAAAACTCACAAGAAGGTGCTGTCATGGGTATGGCTGGAGGATGACTGACAGCCATCCAGGCTCAGCTAGTGAACTTAAAATATCAGCACAAAATGATGTATAAATATATGCCCAAAGGAGCTGTCCAGCTTGCAAAGACAATCATTTAGAGAAGTTAAGGAGGTTAAAGCCAGGTTTTTTAACTGGAGCGATATGGACTCTCGTGGTACAGCGGTTAGAGTTCCTAACCATGACACATTCACGGGCCGCCCAGGGCGAGCACATAGGTTCGAATCCTGGTTGCGGCAGTCGGTCCACAGTCAACCCAGCTGTTCATCCACCTCTAAGGGTTGGTCGATAGAAAATGGGTACCTGGCTCAGGCTAGGGTATATATATGTATAGTGTTAATGGGATGGCCTCGATTAGGGCCTCATATACCCGTGCCATCTCAGCCTTAAAAAAAAAATTATATCTTATGTGATCAAAATAAATTTGAAACAGTAACAATGATAGGCTTCAAATTGGGTAGAAATGTTGGGTAAGACTAGCAAGTACAATCCAAAAACTTTTCCAATGCAGTTTTTCTCAGAAAAACTACTTTTCAATCTATACATAATTTTCAAGTGTTTGTGTGGACTATGTCTGGCACAGGCCAACATGGTCAGAGATCAGACAGGCCACCTTTACCGGAGTAAATGGACAGGTTACAACTAGGCTGGGCCTGAGGAGGGGAGGGGCATGCAAGGGACGGAAATCGAGGGAGAGAAGGGCTCTGCCGGGAGTGGTGGTTCTGGAAGGGTAGGACCTTGATGAGTATGAGAAGGTCTGGGTAGAAGACAGCCTTGGTGGGGGTGGTGATGTGAGGAGGAGAGGACATTGCAGGAGATTGGGGTGGGGGGTGGTGAGGGCCTTATAAGTTGTACAAACATACTGATGACTGCGTGAACACTGTCTGGCCTCTGAAGTTGCCTAAAAATGATTGAAGCTTTAAAGCCCAAAATGATGAAAGCTTCAAAACCCAAACTGACTTAAGCTTCAGAGTCTGGTTCAAGGCAGGCCTATGGCCATCCAAAGAAGCTAGTTAATGAAATCTTATTTTCGTGCATAAAACATTAGGAAGCACTTAATCAACTTGAACATCAAATACTTTATATGGAAGGTCATCCACTGAAACACTACACAAATCACAAGAATTCTGGAATCACATTAGGAAACAAAAGAAGTAAGCTCAACTAAATATAAGAAGCAAGAGCATTAGGCATGAGCAATATATCTATCAACTGAGACAACTGAAGCAAGAACAATCAAGATGGTCATTGGCCTTTTATTGTAAGATTTTGGCAGTTTCAGGAGTATAATGCACTACTCAGATATCAGAAAAAGTTGAAAGGCTTTTCAATTTTCAGAGGGGAACATCTGTCAATAAAGCAAAAAATGCCGAGATGAGAGATGTCATTTTTCAATCTCATGTAAATGGTCAAATGAACTATTTTAGTCATATAAAAGTCATAAGAGAGGATTGAGTAAAGACCTTACACAGAATACAGCAGTACATTATAAATCTACCCTACATACTTAGTCCTGGAGAAATGATTGCCCAAAACCATGCAGCAGTGAGGTCAAACAAAAGCAGGTTGCCAGTACCCTCAGTTGCAACAATAACCAAAGAACACTACAAGGAAACATGCAATTCCCATGCCTACAGATAAAGAAAATCTCTCAATATGCCTCAACAACCTAGGTTGTAGAGGGGAACTCCCTGGGAGAGTAATTGTGTACGTTCCCAGTTACCCACTTTTTTCCTAATACTTTTTTCACATGATGCAGGTTTTCTTATAATTCCACTGGCATTTAATTTTTGGGAACAATCCTAAGTCATTTTAGTGCTGATTAAATATTTCCCTGCAAAGTGTCTGTAAAACTACAGTGAACCCTTGCTATACTGGACAAAATTGTGAGAGGCCCTGCCTGATAAAGCCATTTTTCCAATATATCTGATGGTTTATTTTATCAGACCTTCATTAGGTATACTGGACTTACTGTCCAAGATGTCTTGAGATAGTCCAAAGCGGCCAAAGAGGTTGGACACAGTAAATAGTGCTGCTTGTATTGTACATGTACAAAATGTGTAAGTATTGACTAGAATCTAAATTAAACAACACATACCAGTGCTATTAAATGGCTTTAATAACCAGAAACCATAATGTATTTACCAGAGCAATCATTGGTCGTACAATAATACAGTATCTGTACAGTACGTGCTGTAATGCTTGTGGGGCCAGAAGTGATGGTGAAGGTGGTCATGGCAGTAAAAGTGGTTATGGTGGTAGTGATGGTGGGACTTGAAGCAGTGTTGGAGGTACTGTGCTGTTGCATAAGAATTCACAAACACCAAACTTTTTTTTATATTAGATGAGATGACACAGGCAGCTGAGGCCCTAATCAAGGCCATCTCATTAACGCTATATACTTTATTTATATATATATATATTATTATTATTACTATACTTGATCGCTGTTTCCCGCGTCAGCGAGGTAGCGCTAGGAAACAGACGAAGAAAAACCCATCCCCCCGCATAC
>JAYMFT010122315.1:0-13230 GCA_038088735.1 Panulirus argus | reverse complement strand
AAAATATATATATATATATATATATATATATATATATATATATATATATATATATATATATAATGGATTTTTTCGTCTGTTTGTTGGTGCTACCTCTGTGACGCAGGGGGTGGTAATGTTGTTTCCTGTGGTGCGGGATGGCGCCAGGAATAGATGAAGGTGAGCAAATATGAATATGTACATGTATATATGTGTATATACATGTGTAAGTATATGCATGTATGTATGTATATGTTGATATACATATGTATGTATTGTGCATATATGTGCGTGTATGTATATATGTTTGCTTTTCAGTGGATAGGTCTTTCTTGGTCTGTTTCCTGGTGCTACCTTACTGATGTGGAAAACGGCAATCAGGTTTGATAAATGAATGAATATATAGATATATATGGATGCTCCAGTCATGAAGAAAAGTTCATATCAAGGACAAGACTTAATTGAAATATAGAAAGGTTAGTGAAAAGGAAAAAGAAATGACATGGAGAAGTATTTACGAATTATGGTAAGTGAAAAACCTGTTGTGATTCCACTGTTGTTACTTGAGAGGTGGATGAAAAACTACCCTAAATATGAAAGCAGTACTCCATACTAAAATCCACTATATAAGAAGAAATAGCTGCTCTCAAGAAATTTAAGTATTGCTGTGATTGTGGCAGTTTATGTTTGTGATATGATAACAGGTCTGAAGTCTTGCGTACTCTTCCTTTTCTCATTATGCTGGTATTAATTTGGTATCACACAGCATTTAGCTTTGGTTAAGCTCCATTTCATGTCAAAGCAAATTTGTCTTTTTCTGTGCCTGCCATGCTTAATCTGTATTTGTTGAGAAATATTTCTGAAAAAAAAATGTTTCTTGAGAACTCCTGTTTACTGTCTTCTGTAGCAGAGATGTTAGATTTGTGTATTTTCTTCCTTCAGTTTTGGGTCCCTTGAGGAATTTTCAGAAGCAACATGTTTGATATGTAAATGTAACTATTTTTATGTTGCTTTAATGATATTTGCTAGTGAATGCTAAATATGATCACTGTTATCAACACTGAAGAAGACAGTCAGTGAAATTACTGTATTTTTACGAATTATAAGGGATATTTTAGATGAAGTAGTTTCTGCTTTACTTCACAGGTGATTGTAAATGCATTTGGCTAGAACTTATTAGTTGTAACAGATTTTTTCATTCAGTATTGCATGTAGTGCAGTTCACAATTTGAGGTCAGTTGTATAATCCTGTAATTCAGAGTTGAGGGTAATTCATGGTCATGGGCAGATACATCAGTTTTCCATGTTTGGTCATTAAAGTTTCAAAGGTGTGTAATGATTACTGAGAATTTGGTTTATACAAGATCACTTAGTATATTAAACAACCATCTGGTAATAGGAATAGAGAAACACACTGAATATATGGTGTCTGATTATGAAAACTATTTTACTATTTTGCAGTTATACTTAGTATCATTTACTGAATAAACGTTTTGCAATGCACATTGAAGGAAAATCTGTGAAAGTGATACTTAGTTTCTGTATGCCAAAGTTGAAAACCACTTACATTGCAAGGTATGTAAATAATTTGTGACTGCTGACAGCTATTTCATTCATTTAAGTTTTCTTAGGTATCTTACTTTGTTGCAATTTGAAAGTTAGACATTGAAAAAATATGCTCACTGATCCCAAGTCAACAGAATATAAAAAGTAAATTCATTAGTTGTATTTACTTCTGTCAGTTGTCAGCTGCTTGTTCCTGTGTATTATTTTATGTTGGTTCAGTATTATTTTGATATGTGATTTACCTCTGCAAGGCAGGAATCTTGTCTTTGTAAACTTTCTGAAATAGTCCATGTGATATGCATATCACAGAAATGTGTAGCATAATACAGGGCGACACGTTACAAAAGCTCCTTAACTTTTTCGTGTTGATACCTGTTTATAAATAGAATGTACATATATACATACATATATATTTATATATCTGTCAATTGTGCATATTTTCATAAAGATGTATAAGGTTGCTAATGTGAGTTGATATGTTAGATCAGATGCTTAAATGACTGTATTATAATAGATATTGCATCCTATTGCTGAATGAATGAGGAAAGAGTGCCAAAGTTATTTTTGAGTGAGACAAGTGGTATGGTAATAAGGACTTTGTGGGAAAAGATAAGAGGGAAAAAAATGTTTTCATATAAGAATTATTATTGCAGCACTTTGGTAGTACTTTGATTTAAAATTCTGAGATTTAACATGCCATACTGTACATGTAGCACTTGAATTGTTGGTTTAGTTATTGATTTTTTATTTTGTATTTTTATTTTGTATTGTATACCAGCTTTCATATCATGCCTTAGTGAAGTATTGTCTAAAATAGACGACTTAACCTTTAAGGAAAATTGCTTGCCGTATACTTTTTGATGAAAATATTTTCTTGATTGTTTGTAGAATTATTTACAGATCATGTTGCAGAATTGGATATTACTCTCTTAAATTTTTCTCATAGATTTACTTTGCTGTTCTGTTGGATGTGTGGTCTTACATATGACTGTGATGGCTTATGAGAAGAAATGATTAAAGAATCCACTTTGAATGAATGTAAGGCTGTTCTTTTGGTTTTGATTTGCATGCATATGCTTATCACTGTTTGTATCTTGCTGTATTTCGATATTATAGTGAAGTCTTAGTTTAGGAATGATCATATTATGATTTATCAAGTTTGTTATTTGGAACAGAAGCTATGAGTAGTGCAGTACACTGGCAATGCAGTGTGATGTATTGACAGATTACTGGGAAATTTTAGTGAATTACTAGAGATGATGTTAGCATTTGTGGCAAGCATTCATATATTCTTTTATTATTATTAATACAGTAAATTCAGTCTCCAGACAAGGACAGTCATGATATGGTTTGTTGACCTATTAGTAGAGTGTGTTGCTAAGTTCATTGTAATTGCAAGTAGCACCACAGAACCTGTAAAGGTCTGATGTTTTTAATTGGTTTTGTGATGTTTACCCTGCAGGAAAGAAGGAATAGTGATTTTCATTGTTGAAAGTATGCATTGATTCTTGGGTTAAAGTCGTTTTATAGTTTATTGATCGTTCTTATCTGTTGGATAAAGTATTTCTAGTTTCTTGGTCTGTATTGTGTTTGGGTAATATATGAATAAGCAATGTTGCATTTGGAAGACCATGTTTATTTTCCAACTAGCTCGTTATAGGAAGGACATGAGTGACGGAAAAGTACATATAGAAAGGATAGTTAAAAATATGATGTTTATTTAATAATGTCCAACTGAGTGATAGTACTGGAAGCTAATATTAATGTGTTGTGTGTAGCACCACAAACTCCTGTAAATCAGAAATAATGAACAAGAAGGAAAAAAATTTTTGTTTTTTAGTTTTGCAATTTGATTTTTACTGTTCTTTCAGGATAGAAATTACATTTCTTATCAAGGAAATATTTGTAGTCTTTGAGTTAACCTTACAGTTCACTCAACAGTAATCTTCATGGGTTAAGTATTTTTTAAAATTTTTGATCATTGTTGTGTTTGGATAATATTTTTATAACTAGTGTTGTATATGGATGATGATGTAATGATAATAGAGGATGGTCTTCTTACTGCTTACCAGTGACAGTCACAATAATCATTATATAACAGTTTCATACAGTATGATGATATACTTTAGGCATCATGGGCACAAGTGTGTCTCAGAGGATTAGATTATTGAAAAGAGCTGAGTGATCCATGTTCATTATAGCAATTGTTTTTATGATCATTGCTATTTAAATATAATTAAGTGCACAATTTAGACTTTAAATATTTTGTGGGGTATGAATATGGTGTGTTATAGTAAAGTTAATATGTGTTCACATCACCACTCATGTGCAATGTTCTGCTCTGATATGCTTTAGGACTTGAACATGAGATGGACAAGAGTCATGCACTAGCCTTAGTAAATAACTGCTTACCAATTCAGTTTGGCCTTGGGATTTGAACCTGTTGTGTCATTATGGTGTACTAGATACAGAATTTTCCTTTCACAAAGAAGTAATATTGAGCAAACATGTTGCAGATTTGTTTTTTCTGCCATATGTTTTGTAAGTTTATTGTGTGTCCGGTTTTGATTTTTAGCTATGAATTAGTTTTGAATGAAATATAAGGGAAATTTATTGAAACAAGTATTTGAAATCATTGTGATTCTGTAAAACAGTGTGTCGGTTGTAGATTAGGGAAATAAAGAATGTTTGGAATAGTAAGCTAATGGGGGAAAACTGAATTTTGATGGTTAAGAGAATGGACGTAGTACTGAAATGGTAAGGGAAGATAAATGATATGGTAACATGTATTTTAGATTAAATGATGTAAGTAGATGAAGAAATGGTGAAAGATGGCAGTTGGCAGTTTTCATGTCAGTAAGTGTAATTATAGATGATTGTGTTGCAGCTTTGTTAATTTGCATAGCCTACTGTTGTAAAAATGAAGTTCATATAGCTGGAAATTTGATAGAAAAAAATTTTTGTGGTAAACAATAAAGTTTAAGAGGAATACATACATCTGATAGACTGCTAATGTTCTTATATTTTTAAAAGCCATTTATTTCACTAAGATTCAGGAATATAGCAAATCACCTTATGGAAGGCAGACACTTAGAATTTTACTAGTTTACCGATAATATGAATAAGATCATTTGGATGTCACTGAAAAAATTGGAAATTTTAACTGAAAATATTATGCTCTATGTTATATTCTTTAACATATTGTTGCCAAACTTTGCTTACTGATTTTTGAGTCCTTTCTGAAGTGTGTAATTGCTTTGTCTGTTGTCAGAATGAGTCACCTACAACTCAACCCATGTTATGAATAGTGAAGGTTAAATCAGATACTTGCTACACTTTGTACAGGTGTTTCCTATAGTTCATTTGGATTTTGCCCGAGTTTTGCCCTTTTTAAAAGGTTAAACCTAGAATATAAACTGACTCATCTTAAAGGAAATTTTCCACCTTTGGCCATGGAAGCTGACACTAATATTTTTCGTATTTTCTAAACATTGTTTACTCCTATTCTCATTTTATACTCTGTAACTATGCTGCTATTCAGGTAACACTAAGTTAACATGGAGCACTTAAGTGTGTCTCTTTCAAAACATAACAGACATCTAGGGATCACTTTGTCTGTCATTACCATCCTTCATCTGTTGTCCATTCGTCTTTCCATCGGTTGTTCATCCACCTGTTCATGACCCATCCACCCATAGTTCTTTTTAGTTTGCATCTTAACTTTCATCATAACTTTAAAAGACTGAAGTCAGATACTCCTGCAACTTTATACAGTTGTTTTGCAGGATGTAATGATTTATGATAGGTGAAAGACCCAAAACTATAGCTTGCATATTGCTTGAGTTATACTGTTCAAAAGAATGTTTAATCTGATTATTAAAATCACCTGCTGTAGCAGAGGTTTAACCCAGAACTTAACCTGGCTTATAACTTGAAGAAAATTCTGCCTTTGGTCATGAAGCACATTACAGATGTTATTTTTGAAGCAAAATCTACATTCATTCATATTTTATTCCCAGTACCATGTGCTGCAGAGCAAGCAATGCAAATGTTCTATGGAACACTTTTCTTTTCACACGATCACATGTGCAAGGTAGCATCAGGAAAATTATGAAATTACGAACATTAGGTTTATTGCTGGTAATTAACATGACTGTTACTTGAATTAGTGTAAAATTTCTGATATAAATGGAGTCTTTTCCTTTGAATGAGAGATGAAAATATAAATCTATTGCTTATAGTTTCATATTGACATTTACAATCTAGTCATTATTGGATGTTCATGAAAGTTTCATTTATTCACTTTTATGATCATCAGAATTAGTTTCCATTACAATTGATTCAGCTTTTTTACTGAATGCATGCCTAGGATTAGTCCTCTGCCATGGCACACATTAACTTACAAATTTTGCAATTCGAATGTTTGAGTAAGCCTTAGAATTTAGATTAAGAAGTACTTTGATGTTATGATACAGTAGTGTAATATGCCTTGGTCTTTAAAGATATTCATAAGTACATACTTTATATAATTTGTAATCTCCCTTCCTTTTAAGATGAAGACTATAAGATTAACTCTTTCTTCAAGAGCATGCACATCCAATCATATATGATCATTCACCTCATAAAGAGGTTATTCTTGTTTCTTCTAAATTAGGCACAAGTTTAAGGCACACAGATAACATGCATACACACACACTCACACACAGCATGTGCCATCAACAATGGAACACCAGAGCTGAAAAATAAGACTCTTCCACCCAGGAAAAGGGACTGTCATATGACGAGGGTCCATATCAGGATATATCCTAAATAATCCATGTGCATAATGATCTAAAGCATCAGAAAGACGTGGTGCTTAGATATGTTGTATTTCAAAATGGCTGCTATGAAGCAAGCCATATTTTAAGTTAAAGTTTACTCCTCTAGCTATCACTTGGAAGACAAGTGTGGATGTCTCTTTGCCACAGTGAATCCATTTTGAATATTGCTTGATGTACATAAAACTCAAACTCATTTTTTTCTAGGTATGGTAAGCAGCTGTGCACTTCTTTATTTATGGAACTTGTTAGCATGCTGGGCAGCTGAATACATATAGATATTAGGGTCATGTATGACAAGGCATTTTGTAGAACTGAGAAAAATGGAGAAATGTGGAAGGTAAAGAATTGCCAGTTTTCAAAGAAAATAGCTTGCAAGAAACTCAGACAGGAATAACCAACCTGATGGAATAGATGACAATTTGAATAGAACAAAAGACTAATATATCTGAGTGAAATGTCACTGGCAAAGAATCTTAAAATTTTATATCTGTATTAGAAGGAAGAGTCATTACCTAGTCAAATTGTCCTTACAGAAAATTATGTTAGTTCATTATGATGAATTATTGCATGGTCCATCAGTGATTTTTTTCATCCATATTTTCTATTGAAGATTCCCCTTATGTTCCAGTGACACTCCCATGGCAGGTGGGTAGCAATGTTGTGCAAGATATCAACGTACATGATTGAAATATACCGTTAGCACTAGAAGGAATGAAAATAAATGGAGCAACAGGTCCCTATAAGCTTTATCCAGGATCAATGATTGAAGTTTATAATTAGATAGTAAGGTTGCTTTCAGTGCCACTGTTCATGGGGAAGATTCTTCAGGATTAGGAGTTTGCCAGTAGGATACAAGTGTTCATTAAAGGGTAATAAATAGCTACCTAAAAATTAGTCAAATTAACCTACTTGCAGTTGGCAAACTTATGGAAAAGATCATTGGAGAGAGAATTGATCATAAATTATATGGAGGATATTTGGTCATTTCTTGAAACCATTCTCTTTCTAATTTGTATTAATGACACCGGACTTGTGTTGTAAGGTATCATAATTCACTAATTCACCGACATACTATATTGAAAAGAGTCACAACATAAACATAAACTGAATATGTACAGATTTAAACTGACTTTGGCTTACTGATAGACTGGGCATACAAATGGCAAATAGATTTTGGTGTGTGTGTGGTATAAAAAAGAAATAGAATGAACTTTGTTGGTTACTTAATGCAATGAAGAAAAAGACATGGGTGTAATAATATCCAGTGACCTAAAGCCAAGTAAGTTGTGTATGGAGGAAGTAAAAAAGACAAAGTTGGATTTTAAATGAAGAACATTCAAAGTAAAATATATTAAAAAAAATAACCCTTTTTTTAATAATTCACAGGTACATCTCCTTGAATATCATGTTTAGTTTTTGGTTTGCCCTACTTAGTACAGTACAGTATGATGTTTGTTAAGAATACTGTGCAACAGCATATTACAGAAATTATTCCCAGGCTGAGAAACTGATCTCATGAGAGCCATATAAATGACATTAACTTGAAAAGGGATGATTAAGAGGTGATAAAATTCTGTTATTCAAACTTACCAAAAGTGACAGTCTTGTGTATGCAGTGATTGCAGCATAGATCACTCTGACTTCACTTGTGGTAATGGATTCAGACTCAGAGAAGCAGTTTACTTTAAATAAGGCATAGTATATTTTCTGAAATGGGATATTTAATATGCAGAATGACTTATCACCTAAAACATTTGAAGTTAAGACTATAAATACAGTTACAAATAAACATTGAATACCTCGCTTTTAGTCTGTGACAGATGTTATTTGCATTTCCATCAATGAAGGTTACAGGCATATCTCCATAAATCTTTTGTTTTTTTCTGTCTGCTGTGAGTTCTGTGTCTTTGATACCCTCTACTCTTACAAGCAGTATCAGAAGGACCCAGTAATGTGTTGTTGTGTGTATTTCTCTGCATGAATCTTACTTGAAATTTTGTGTGGTTATTGAACACCATTTTAATAATCAGTTAAGAACTCAAAACCTGCATTATCATGGGTGTCAGTCTTTTTATGCTAAGGTAGATTGGTGTACAGAATCTTTATGAATTGTATGCATGGAAATGGTGTTGGGTGATTGAAACATGGATGTACTTGTGATCTCTCATGAATTTGTAAATTAAGAGAAATCAAAGTGAACTTTTAATGTGGTTTAATGTGCTTGAAGATTTTTTTACTTTGTAGCTGTGGAGACTAATTTTTTTTAAATGTCAATGGTAATTGTAGTATTTGAGGTACTGTATGTTTATTATATGGAAAACACTGTTGGAGTTGTGCTTAATGATACTCATTTCACAAGGTGATTTGGTTAAGACTTTTATTATAATTTCAGGATTCATTCTTAAATGAATCCTGCCACCAAGAAATCTTACATTATTGAAATATAACTGTCCATGGCATAGTAAGCCAGAATTAATTTTAAGTTTTCCACCAGTTAGCAGGTGAAGGTTTTGTGCCATGCATGGCTGGCCATGTTGGACTCTACTAGTAGCACTGCAAGGTCAATCATGAAACCAGTCAGTGAAAGAATAAGTGTAGTTAGTTTTCTTAATTTTTTTGGTATGCCTTATTTACTGTTTTGGGGGCCAAGTGAGGAATTTCCCTCTAAGGCTTAGTCCTGTGTTCTTGGCACTACCTAGCTAATGCGGGAAATGGTGAATATGAATATGTGTGAAAAAAATTATATATATATAATCCCCCCCCCCCATACATATTCGCCGTTTCCCGCATTAGCAAGGTAGCGTCAAGAACAGAGAACCGAGCCTTAGAGGAAAAAATCCTTATTTGGTCCCCTTCTCTGTTCCTTTTTTGGAGAAGTAAAAACTGGAGGGAAGGATATCCAGCACCCCGCTCCCACCCCTTTTAGTCGCCTTCTACGACACGCAAGGAATACGTGGGAAGTATTCTTTCTCCCCAATCCCCTGGGATATCCAATCCCCAGGGATATATATATATATATATATATATATATATATATATATATATATATATATATATATATAAATATTTGTGTGTGTGTGTGTGTGTGCAGAATGATCATGATAGATGTATAAAGTATATGAACAGCATTAAACTCTGAAGTGGTCTCTTTCTATTGGTAATACCATTATATTCCCTTCATATTGTAAAGAATGATTTTTTTTTTACATTGAATAAATCTAGGAGTAATATATTTTTATTACATTCAGATTGTAGTAAATATTATCTGTTTTGCTTGATTGTGATGTGGATAACTAAGGCATTGTGTGCGACCAAGCATTTTACTGCTTGTTGTGTAATGCCTTTTATACTTTGGAAGGTTTATGCTGTGAGACTTACCTAGTACTTCATGAATCTCAACATTCCAGTCCATAAAGCTTTTAAATATTCCATTTGAGAGCTGACATCGTAAGGAAAATATGAAAAATTTTGATGAAATTGAGGGTGTATACGGCATAAACAGACTTTTTGTTCAATAAATTGTTATACTTGAATATTTTGTTTACATTTACTCTGTATAACACTTTGGTAATGGAAATCAAGCAGAAGGACTGCTTATGGCTTACAGAAAATTCAACAGTTGTAAGAAAATCAAATCATATAACTAAAACAAGAAAGCCAGTTAATACTGACAATAACAAAAAAGTAAAGGTGTACCTGTTAGCTGAATAACCTAATGCATGTTTCTATCAAGACATTAAAATTATTAAAATCACTTCCCTGGAGCTTAGAGACTGATACTATAAAGACCTGTAGAACAGTCAACATTCAGTTAATTTACAGAAGGAGAGCTGTCCACCTGATAAATCATAATTTGGTACAGAAGTTATGAGACTAGAATCAATAATTCTTGGACAGTTATTTGATTTAGAAATGACAAACTTACTGTCACGTTAGTTATTAGCATGTAAATCATGATGTGTAAGGACAAAAAGGGGACAAGAATACAGTTAACAGAAAAATGCCTTCATTAACTTGGGTAAAGGGGTGCAGCAGCTAGGAGTTGCTACTACTAGTGTAGGAGCAAAGATAGAGGTGAAGCAATCATGTTGTTATAGGAGGGAGAACCTATGATAAGGTCCTGTTGTGCTGCTGGGGACTAATGCTGCTGCTGGAGGATAGAGGCAATGTCAAAGTCGTGGTGCTGCTGCAAGATGGTGATGTCAGATTCCAGTGGTGTTGCTGCAGGATGGAGGCAAAGCTAGAGTCACATGGTGCTACTGCTAGAGGCAATGCCTGAATCCATTAGTGGCTAGTGAATGTCCCCAAGTCAAAAAGTAGAAGGTGAAGAGAATGATAACTGCAGATGGAAGTATACCATTATGTTGTGCCATATTGATGCTTTTGCCTTAGCTACAAACTAAAGGGATTTTTTGAGCTATGTGTCTTGTATGCACCAGTATGAATTATAATTTTTACTAAGCAGCTCAATTACTGGCTGAAAATCAGCATAGTAGATGACTGTTATGATTACCATGAATATAATATGGGTAAAAAGGAAAATATTATAACTTCCTAAATGAACTAATGTATGAAGTGAGACTTTTGATTACATTTTCCACTTCCTCCAAAACTAATTCTCCTCATTACTTCACCTATTTAGCTCTTTTCATATTTCATCTCAACCCTGGCTTCAATAAGGATTTCTGTCAAGGACTAAAGTCTTCAACAGAAAATACAGGAAATTAGTGCAATACAAGAGTTTATATGTGGTTGAGTAGAAGCAGTAATTGTATTCTCCAAAATCATGGTGGAGGATGATGAGTCCAACAAGATTCAGCACAAATGAGTTTGCATTGGAAAATTGAATGCAACTTTTAAATGGTGACAGGGGAAAGTCTTTCCAAACAAACCTATTGAAGAGAAATATGCAAGAGTTGGATTGAGGAAGTCAGAAAGCTATGAAAGCAAAGATTGGATGAGAAAATATACACTGAAAGCAAAAGATAGTTGAGGAGGTAAGCTATGAAAGTAAAAGTGGGGTGAGGAAGTAAATTATGGAAGCAACTAACTCAGTGGTGTCCAGAACCATCTTGCACCATGGCTAGATTGCTTTCTGTCTCAAAGTTCAGCTACAGAGCTAGTCTTGCCATCTCTCTACATGCACTCTACATGTATCCTATTAACTTTTCCTTTATTCACATTCATTCTCTTCCCCTAGTATTTCTTAATATAAGCCTTTAAATGCAATATTTTTCTTACCTTTTTTATTTCTCCCACTTTTTAACCTTCTTCCTAATTCAACTGGGGCCTAGTATCAATGTGGAGTTGGTCTGAGAATGGAGCCTCCGACGTGAAAAAGAAAGCTATGAAGAGTTGGTTGAGGAAGCAAGAATGCTATGAAAGCAAGAGAAGGGTGAAGTAAGAAAGCTATGAGCGATTTTTTTTTAGCTGAGACGGCACAGGCGATTGAAGCCCTAATGCTATATATATATATATATATATATATATATATATATATATATACACACACACACATATAGGGGTGGATGAACAGCTGGGTTGACTGTGGACCGATACATTGAGAGTCAAGATTAGGAGACGAGACAACACGAGTGTAAAACTCTCTCCCAGTATCTCACAAACAGTAATCACATGGCAGGATGTGGTTAATGAAACCTTCGTACATGAATAAAAGTATGATAGTAAACAATGTTCAAAAATATGATAGTAAACAATGTTCAAGAGATGTGGCCCCACGAGCGTAAAACTCATTCACCGTACAGAGCAAAATGGGTAGCTATCATTACCTACCTAAAGAAAATGTAATACCAGACACCACTGGTTTACTGGTAGCAACGTTGGAGTACTATATGAGTGATACAGGGTTACTGACAGGCGTGTCCTTGTCACATCGTCGGCGAGGTGGTTGGGAACTGTGTTAGTGCAAGTCATATCATAATTCCAGCAGTTGGATGTACGGTAAGTGTTTCCTGAGATCAACAATACCATAATTTATCTATAGATACGTCAAAATGTTTTCCATCACTTTGCTTGGATTAGGTTTTGCCGGTTAACATTCTTAATCAAGTTCATCTAAAAAAAAAATAACAAATAAGATCGCCTTCATTAGATCCCATCAAACAAATATATATGCGACATGCAACTTAAATAGTCGGAAGGACAACCTTTGGTTGGCTTTTTATTTTTCCTCATTGTAAAGTTGGTTGTAAGCTGGTGTCATATAAGAGAATATTCTTTAATATACAATACAAAATACTGAAGTTCATTTCGAAGCTGACAATGGAATCTTCAAGGTATTGAAAGGACGAAGTTTCCACTATTGTTATGTATCCTCTGATGTCAGTGTAGAGATGTCAGCCATACTAAATCCGATGGTGATATCATCATAAACACCTTTTTTATTGATGTTTTCACCCAAAACGTCAATGATTTAGAAAATGAAAATCTATTCGAAAGTTGTCTTTTCGTAATAGAAATGTTTTTCTGGACATTTTTCCTTCCATAATTTTTCTTTGACGTCTGCTTTGATTTTCACCGCATATTATAATCATGGCGAAGAGAGATGAGCGCAGTTAATGGGGAAAGAGATTCACTTACAATGAAAATATAACACTAAATGTATTTTCAACATATTCAAGGGCTTAAGAAGGCAAATGCTGGCACGAACAAAGCTGAAAGGAATAACTTACATAACTTCTTTTCTAACTTTCCCTGGGTAAATTACTGTCTATAAGTGGTGATGCTTCTGTCTCTGCCAAACGCATAACAGAGGTTATTCTTGCGGAAATGGAAGCATTTATCCCTTTTTCCTCCAAGACTGCTTCTTCATCCAATCCATGGTTCAACCGTTCCTGTTCTGAGG
>JAYMFT010122304.1:0-13230 GCA_038088735.1 Panulirus argus | reverse complement strand
TGTCAGTGTTCCGTTGTCCGGGTGCTGGGTGTCAGTGTTCCGTTGTCCGGGTGCTGGGTGTCAGTGTTCCGTTGTCCAGGTGCTGGGTGTCAGTGTTCCGTTGTCCGGGTGCTGGATGTCAGTGTTCCGTTGTCCAAGTGCTGGGTGTCAGTGTTCCGTTGTCCGGATGCTGGATGTCAGTGTTCCGTTGTCCAGGTGCTGGGTGTCAGTGTTCCGTTGCCCGGGTGCTGGATGTCAGTGTTCTGTTGTCCAGGTGTTGGGTGTCAGTGTTCTGTTGTCCAGGTGTTGGGTGTCAGTGTTCTGTTGTCCAGGTGTTGGGTGTCAGTGTTCCGTTGTCCAGGTGCTGGGTGCCAGTGTTCCGTTGTCCAGGTGTTGGGTGTCAGTGTTCCGTTGTCCAGGTGCTGGGTGCCAGTGATCCGTTGTCCAGGTGTTGGGTATCAGTGTTCCGTTGTCCGGGTGCTGGATGTCAGTGTTCTGTTGTCCAGGTGTTGGGTGTCAGTGTTCCGCTTTCCAGGTGTTGGGTATCAGTGTTCCGTTGTCCGGGTGCTGGATGTCAGTGTTCCGTTGTCCAGGTCTTGGGTGTCAGTGTTCCGTTGTCCAGTGTTGGGTGTCAGTGTTCCGTTGTCTGGGTGCTGGATGTCAGTGTTCCGTTGTCCAGGTGTTGGGTGTCAGTGTTCCGTTGTCTAGGTGCTGGGTGCCAGTGTTCCGTTGTCCAGGTGTTGGGCGTCAGTGTTCCGTTGTCCGGGTGCTGGATGTCAATGTTCCGTTGTCCATGTGTTGGGTGTCAGTGTTCCGTTGTCCAGGTGTTGGGTGTCAGTGTTCCGTTGTCCAGGTGTTGGGTGTCAGTGTTCCGTTGTCCAGGTATTGGGTGCCAGTGTTCCGTTGTCCAGGTGTTGGGTGTCAGTGTTCTGTTGTCCAGGCGCTGGGGGCCAGTGTTCCGTTGTCCAGGTGCTGGGTGTCAGTGTTCCGTTGTCCCGTTGCTGGGTGTCAGTGATCCGTTGTCCCGGTGCTGGGTGTCAGTGTTTCGTTTTTAGGTGCTGGGTGTCAGTGTTCCGATGTCCCGGTGCTGGGTGTCAGTGTTCCGTTGTTAAGGTGCTGGGTGTCAGTGTTCCGTTGTCCAGGTGCTGGGTGTCAGTGTTCCGTTGTTCGGCTGCTGGGTGTCAGTGTTCCGATGTCCCGGTGCTGAGTGTCCGTGTTCCGTTGTTCAGGTGCTGAGCGTCAGTGTTCCGTTGTTCGGGTGCTGGGTGTCAGTGTTCCGTTGTTCGGGTGCTGGATGTCAGTGCTCCGTGGCTTGGGTGCTGGGTGTCAGTGTTCCGTTGTCCAGGTGCTGGGTTTCAGTGTTCCGTTGTCCGGGTGCTGGGTTTCAGTGTTCCGTTGTCCGGGTGCTGGATGTCAGTGTTCCGTGGCTTGGGTGCTGGGTGTCAGTGTTCCGTGGCTTGGGTGCTGGGTGTCTTTTGTCCGGATGCTGGGTGTCAGTGTTCCGTTGTCCGGATGCTGGGTGTCAGTGTTCCGTTGTCCGGATGCTGGGTGTCAGTGTTCCGTTGTCCGGATGCTAGGTGTCAGTGTTCCGTTGTCCGGGTGCTGGGTGTCGACAGTATCCGGCTGGGAATCGAATATGGATTCCGACCGGTAAACGGACTCGTATTGTAAACATTTTTTCCCTTGAGAGTCAGTCATGGTTTGCGGCCGTTGTGGATGGGAAACGTAATTGTGAATGAACAACGGACTCTCCGGAAGGAACTCCAAACTGTTCCCTTTGCTTTGCTCCTTTTCGTTCTCGTGTTTAGGCCGTAAACTTTGACGTCAAGGAAGCATTATTCCTCAAGCTATCCCTGGCCTCGGGGGCCAGTCCGACTTTCCAGATGAGGTCTTCAAGAGAAACAATTTCACTTTCATCTCGCTCTTGTGGTGGTATTTGCGACACAGACATACACGTTGCAAACTCTTTTTTTTTTTTCCGACACAGACTAAATCCCTCGTCAGCGTGATCAGCAGCTGTGAGGTCGGGGTAACAGAAGAACACATTGAGAGACGCCACAACAGTATTCACATGAACACTCTACTAACCAACAGTGAAGAGCGAGGAGGGCCCTAGTCTCCGCTCGGCTCTCGTCCCAACACCGCCACAACACACACTGAGGCGCCCTCGCCCTCCTGACACCTGCACCAGCCAGCCCACACACTAGCCAGCCCACACTTCGGCCAGCCCACACACCGACGACTCCACAAACCCGTCAGCCCACATACCACTCACCCGGTACCCACACCACCTAGTGCAGCTGCCTTCCAGTCAGTCCTCACCCTACACAGCTCACACACACTAGCGGCACACAGTCACCTAACATACTAGCAAGTGACATCCCAGTCATACTTGCAAGCCAAACCACATACCAGTCAACCCAGGCAGGAATAAGGGTGAGAATTCTCCACTGGGTTGAAAATGATCTAAGTGGGAGCATATAATACATGTGAAAGATGTCTTTTTCTACGTGGGTTTAGATTACCCAGTGGCGTACCGCAGGACTAGACCTTAGGACTGCTGCTGTTGTTTATCTATGTAAATGACTTAACAGACGACTAGACATATACCACTTGATTAGGTCTGCGGATGATGCTAATGCCATGAGAGAAGTGAGGCATGACGAGGATTGCATCACTTTACAAAGGGACTTACACAAATTCCAGGATTAGTCAAATATATGGTCAGTTCAGCCCAGAGTAACGCAGAGTAATGAAGATGAGTGAGTGAAATGTTTCCATACACACAGCAAAAGTCTGTGTGAACGGGAGTTAGGTTAGGTTGTACCCATCCCGTCGCTACAGCACGACAATATTTTCCATCATGGAAAAGAGAAAAGTCAGGGGAGACTTGATCACAACCTTGGGGTTTCTAACCCATCATGACAGTGTCGACGATGAACGCTGCTTGAGAAGATACAAGGAGAGAGGAACCAGATGTCATGGCAAGATGCTAAGGAAGAAACTTGTTAGAAAATATATGTAAGAAATGAAGTCTAATGCTGCTGGAGTTGCGGATGAATGGGACAAGCCGAGTAACGAAACCGTGAATGCTTAAAACATTAATAAGTTTGATAACTTGTGCGACAATAAAAAAAGTTCGAGAGATGGGGTCCCGCGGATGTAGAACTCCCTACCCGTACAGAACAGATTCGTGATAACATGCCAACTACTCCTCCTTAGGTCAGGCAGGATATCTGTGTCCACTCCTCCCTAGGTCAGGCAGGATACCCGTGTCCACTCCTCCCTAGGTCAGGCAGGATACCCGTGTCCACTCCTCCCTAGGTCAGGCAGGATATCTGTGTCCACTCCTCCCTAGGTCAGGCAGGATACCCGTGTCCACTCCTCCCTGCCACTGCCTAATAGAGAAGCACCACTGTCATCCTACACAGGAAGACATCAGGCCAGTCAGCAGGTGGGGAGGGAGGCAGATGAACACACTAGCCCGGTAGCCCACTGGTAGGGCGTCCTTCAACCTGGGATGTTTTAGTGGGCGAGTTCTGACACTGATGTAGCACACGCCACCCCCACCGACACTCAGCTGTGGCTGGGAGACGCACGCCACCCCCACAGACACTCAAATGTGGCTGGGAGTCATATCGGTGTAGATCATAGTCTGCGGTGGGCAAGTGGAGACAATTGTGGTTTCGCTGGGACGAAGTGGAGTGAAGGTGGTGAAAACGGATCGTGGACGAGGGAAGACTAGAAGAAGAATTTGGAGTGGAAGAAGACAGGATGTGGTTCATTTTGGAGGTTGGAGGGAAAATGAAGAGGAAGGTGGAAAGCGGAGGAGGAGAGGTAGGCTCAAGTTGGAGAGCGAGAGAGAGAGACGTAAACAATGTAGAACAGAGGCTAAGGGAGAGTGTGGAGATAGAAAGTGAAGAGAGAGAGAGTGTGTTGGGAGCGTCAGTGAGAGGGTTGTTGCCTGGCTGGGCATCAGAGGCAAGAGTGGAGAGAGTTTCCACCGAGAGTGTGGGAACAAACAAAAATACGTTTCGTGTGTCTCTGACACTTTCTCCCGGAGCAGTTGTGGGGTTGTGGGCTAGACGGCATTGTTAGTCGTCGCTGTTGTGGACTCCCGAACGTAAGGAGAATGGCTGATGGACGAGAGGAGAGAGGTGTTGATGAGGGTCTGGTAGATGCCGGTGGTGGCAGGGATTGTGAGAGAGAGACACGATGCAGGAAGCTGTGGGACGGGAAGTTATCAAAAGTAGAAAAAGAAACATTAGCACTACAAATCAATCGCCCCTTCCGAGTGCTCACGACCTGCTATTTTTCACCTCTTCTGTGTCTCACGTCCTTATCTTCTCTCCTCATTGCCTTTCCCGTTGTCCTGGTCTTCTACGATCAGCTGGAGATATTTCATAAACGTCTGAACAAAACCATCGATAAGAGGTATGTATTGTCGAGAGGAACATGTGGGGGAAGAAATTAAGGAGGTGGCGATAGACGAGGGAGGAGGTGTGAGTGGACCAGATTGATTAAGAGAGAAGGTCGTTAGTAAACAGGTGTTGGCTGGATGGAACGACCAGGTGCAGGAAGTAGGACAGGGACGCAGGAGGCAGATGGAATGATTGCGATAGACGGGTGGAGGAAATACGTAATGAGGAAATGGATATAAAGCAGTCAGGAAGGTGTGGTGTTATTTTCATACAGAGATCCTGAGTAGAGATGCGGGAGGAGAGAAGACTCGGTGGCTGAGGTGTCATGCGAGAGCCATGTTGAGGCAACATGACAACAGTGAGGAGAGACACTCTCAGGTGGGTGTGTGTTGTTACAATTTTTGTGTTACGGAGAGAAAGTCTTACAGCCGTGTTACCCTGTCCGTTAACCTTGTATATATGTAACGTACCTTAACTCCTCTGTATGCATCACTCACACACACACACACACACACACACACACACACAGCCTACCCTGTGTCAGGCACCCATCTTATCGACCAGTACCTTAGGGAGGATGAACAGGTGGGTTGACTACGAACCGGCCGCCTCGATCAGAATTCGAACCTGAGTGGTTTTGATCCCAGGCGGCCCGTGCGTGCGTGATGGTCAGTGACGCTCACCGATACACCACGTGTGTGTGTGTGTGTGATTAGTATTTTTTGTTACGGGAGAGTTATCCGGTCGTGTCGCTTCATCCTTTAATCCTGTACATACATGTATATACCATATGTTTATCCCTTCGTGTACACACACACACACACACACCAAAGCCAGGTACCAGTTCATCGACCAGCCCCAAGGGGAGGATGTACACCTGGGCTGGGTGTGGGCCGACATGGTGACTCGTGTGTATGTGTGAATGTTTGAAGAAACATTCATGTTTTCTTGACACAGCGTTCAGATCTGACAGGTTTTCCTAGAACATATCCACCTCTGGCTACATGAACCAGCGCTGAATAAACCATAGATCTTGAACCTGAAAAGATATAGAATATTAGATATATCTTTTTCGACATTTAGAAGATACAGGCGCACGTGTTAACTGTATCATGTTGAACAGTTAGAAAATATAGAGTAACGTATTCTATTTGATATCTAAGCTACAACAGGGAGAGCATCAGCCTGTAGCTAATTGGATCTTATATCAAAGACTTGTGACTGAAACCATGAGACTGATGCTCCTGTCTGGCAGGTTTTATATCTGTGATGGTGAACAGATGCAACTTGGATGCCAGTCTCGCATCGTCAGGAGTATATGCAATATTCATACCCTTCTTGTAGGGAGTAGGACTGGCCAGGTCCGTCTGTGCGTCACCCCTGCCTGTCTGACGGGTGTAGGACTGTCCTTGTGTCCACAGGACATGGGAGATCAGACCCCGGCAGTGCTAAAGCTACACTTCCAGTACAGTGGCAAAAGAAGACGAAACCATTGTTGATATTCCCCTGCACAGGTTACTGAGTGGTTCACCCGTGGCGGTGGGGGAGTGAGTGCCGAGTAGTACTGCGGGATGAACAGCTCTTAGTGTCACACCTGGAATGATAAGGGAGACGGTGAGGAAACAGTTTAAAAGAATTTGAAACAAGTTTGCCATAACCCCTACCGTTTGTCACATGACCGCCGCTGAAGGAGGTTTCCTGCCAGTGCTAGGGATATGATGTCACTGGTCTGGCTTATGATGCGGTCAGCTGACTGAGACATTAGAATGCGGGGACACACCGTCAGACACTGAGGGCAAGGCTTACGAAGGATGCAGGACACCCCACGGACAGACAGAGTCAGAAGGAACAGATGAAAGAGGACCATCGGAAAATGCGATTCGTAGACATCAAGGACACTCGTATACCTTCAGACTTGAGGATGCCTGAGAGTTAGGAGACTGAGAGACGATATGACACAACTCTGAAATTGCTGGTACTAGGATGTTTCACCAGTGGTTCCTAACTAGTCGTACGCAGATGTCCAGGAGGTACATAGCGATCGAGTAAGCACCTTTTTTTTTATGTTGAAGGCTCCAGTCACGGACAAAAGTCCACATCAAGGCCAGGCCTTAGTTGAAATATAGAGAGAATTATGAAACAGAAAAAGAAAAGACAAGGAAAAGTATTTACGAATTTTTGAGAAAGTGAAAGACCTGTCTTTTGAAATGTGTCAGTTCATAGTTATTGGGGAAAACATGAGAAGGTAGAGAGTTCCAAAGATTCGACGTGTAGGGAAAGAAGCAGGTATCAAAACGACCCACTCTTGAGTTGCCGATGACCACACAGTAACCATGTGACGCAGCAGCTTGCCGAGTATTGTGTGGTCTAGCTAGTGGTGGGGGCACAGAGTTGCCAGCTCGGGAGCAAAAACCAAAGTAAAGCCTATAGAAGAGGGAAAGTGAACCAATATTGCGGCGTAGGGCAAGGGTCAAGTTTGGAAGTTAGCCTGGGACAGATTATAAGTCGGACCGCTTTTGACTTAGCTCTGTCAAGTAAGGATACAGAGATAGAACCACCCCAAATGTGGGAGCAATACTCCATACAAGGACCAATCATTCCCTTGTATAGACGGAGCAACTGTTCAGAAGTTTCGCCATCTAAACAGGACACAGTTTCTTAAGAGGCAGCCTTAGCTATTCCCATAATGTGGGGTTTCCAAGAAAGAGAGGATGTTAGAGTGATACCAAGTATGTTCATTGAGTCAAGGGGAGGAATTACAGAACCGTCAAAGGAGATACGAGAGTTGTGAGGAATTTCCGCTAAAGAGATAGGTAGAAATTGGCTCTTGGAGGCATTAAACTTAACAAGAGTTTATGTACCCTACTTAGATATCCTGTCCAAGTCTGAATTTATTGAGGAAGCCGTCAAGACGAGATACAGATCGAGTGAAAAAAGAGGAGGCAGAATTGAAGGATGTGGATAAATGCAGTGTTGAGTCTTCAGCGTATGAGTGCATTGGGTTATTTGTGGAGGATAGTAAATCGTTGAAAAAAAAGGAGAAAAGAAGTAGGGGACAGGACAGAACCTTGAGGGACACCGCTTTTGATGAACAAAAAGGGTGAGGCTGATCCATCAACAACTACTGAGATAGCTAGGCCAAAAAGGAAGCTAGATATGAAGGAGCAAAGTGAAGGAGGAAAGCCAAAGGAGGGAAGCGTAGAGATGAAGCCCCGATGCCACGCCCTGTCAAAAGCCTTACATATGTCAAGGGCATCTACATATGACTCCCCAAATTTTTTCAGGGATGATGACTAAACATTAGTAAGATAGGAAAGAATATCACCAGTGGATCTCGCCTTACGGAAACCATACTGGTGATCAGAGAGATAATTGATTTTCGAGGTGTTTAAAGATGTTGAAGTTGAGGAGGAATTCAAAGACTTTGGAAATGGTAGATGTCAAAGTAATACGACGATAGTTAGAGGGATCAGTACGGTCACTCTTCTAAGTAATGGGATGTATCAAAACATGTTTCCAAGGAGAAGGAAAAATTTTGGTTTTTAAACAGAAACTGAACAAACGAGCAAGCGCAAGTGCAAGTTCAGATGCACACTCTTTCAGTACACGGGGATGGATGCCATTAGGACCATAAGCCTTGCTTGTGTCCAGAGAAAGAAGCTCTTTTCGGACAGTCCGAGAAGAGATTACGGGAAGAAGCATAGGATTAGTAAGAGGAGCATCAGGAGGTGAAGGAATGTTAGAGTCATCCAGGGTGGAATTGGAGGAGAAACGGGAACCAAAGAGAGTTGCTTTGTCAATGGAAGAAACAGCTATAGTACCGTCAGAACGGAAAAGTGAGGGAAAGGGAGAGCGACAGAAAAGTTGTTAGAGATGCCCTTAGCTAAAGACCAGAAAGACCTATCAGTGGGTGATGAAGAGAGGTTATCGCACTTCCTTTGAATAAAGGAACGCTTCGCCTCACGGAAAACGCGCTTACAGAGATTACGGGCACTGATAAAAGCTGAATGGGAGCCAGAGGTAGGAAAGGTTTTCCATGCCCGATATCCATGATCCCTTCCCTGAATGGCCTCAGAACAGGAACAGTTAAACCATGGCTTGGATAAAGAAGTAGTCTTGGAGAAAAAGGGGATCAATGCTTCCATTCCCGCAAGAATAACCTCTGTTATAGATTTGGAGGAGACAGAAGCATCACCACTTAAGAGACAGTGATTTACCCAAGGAAAGTCAAAAAAGAGGTTACGTAAGTTATTCCAGTCAGCTTTGATCAGGTGCCAGTATTTACGTTTAGAAGGGGCTGCTGGAGGGGGAGGTAACGTTAGAATAGGTACATTCATGAGAGTGAGATCAGATGAACCAATTGGGGGCGAAATTGTGTATTTACAGCGAGATGAACTAGAGGTGAAAAACAAATCCAAAACATTAAGAGAGTTGTCACAGCAGTCAGGTATATGGGTAGGGTGGAAAATAATTTGCTCTAACTCATTGAGAATGGAGAACGTGAGGGCTTCATTCCCTCCGCCATCCGTATGGGAGGAATTCAACTGTTCCCTGTGGTAAATGTTGAAATCCCCGAGGTAAAGGATCTCGGCTTGCGTATGAGAGGATGTCACAGTCTTATGGCAGGAGTTTAGATAGTTGAAGAAGAATATAAAATTTGTAGAATTAGGAGAGCAATAGGCGAAACAGAGGACAAGTGTGGTAGTAAGGAGACAGACTTTGAGCCACATAACATCAAAGTTTGGAGACTCAAGGTCCTTAAGCCATGTAACAGGTGTGTTTATGTTGGATTAAGCATAAACACCACCTGTGAATAGTAATCGTGAGAGGAGATTATAGTCATATATGAAAAAGGGACTAGTGAAAACATCATTAGACAACTGTGTCTCAGACAGAAGTAAGATATTAGGAGAGGTACAAGACAGATGGTGTTCAACCGAGGAGAGGTTACTTAGTGAGACCACGAATGTTGGTATAGTGAATAGAAAAAGAGGAAGGGCTCACAGAGAGAGAAAAGTCATGGGAGTGAATGGTACAACTACTGCTAGAGCCCTACCTCTCATTGGCAGTAGAGTCAGGCTGAATCCCAGAGATTCTTAGCACCCCGTGATGCTGGGGACTAAGGGCCACAGATTTGACAGAAACTGCCATGATGGTGCTTATAAATGTTTGAGTGGATAGGAATTGACAAAAGTACTTATGTGAAAAAAGTAATGATAATAAGCAAGGTATGATTAAGTGTGTGGTGCTTGTAAGAAGTAGAGTTTGGGCCATGAATGCAAAAGAAAGGAAGATAGATTCTTTTTTTTTTATGTTGACGGTTCCAGTCACACACAAAAGTCCACATCAAGGCCGGGCCCTAAATGAGAAATAAAGAGAACTAAGAAAATGGAAAAAAAAAAGACAGGGAAAGTATTTACGAATTCCTGAGAAAGTGAAAGACCTGTCTTTTGAAATGAGCCAGGTCATAGTTATTGGGAAAGACATGAAAAGGCAGAGAGTTCCAAAGCTTCGAAGTGTAGGGAAAGAAGCAGGTATCAAAATGGAATACCCTTGAGTTGCAGATGGCCACACAATACTCATGTGATGCGGCAGCTTGCTGAGTACTGTGTGGTCTAGCTAGTGGTGAGGACATACAAGCATCCAGCTCTTAGGAGCAAAAACCAAAGTAATACCCATAGAAGAGGGAAAGTGAACCAACATTGCAGTGTAGGGCAAGGGGGTCAAGTTTGGAAGTTAGCCTGGGACAGTTTATAAGTCGAACCACTTTCAACTCAACTCTATCTAGTAAGGATAAAGAGCTAGAACCACCCCAAATGTGAGAGCAATACTCAATACAAGGACGAATCAATCCCTTGTATAAATGTAGCAACTGTTCAGAAGTGAGTTACTTTGAGTGTAATTAATGAAAGGGGTAAGAGAGATGTGTGGTAATAAAAAGTGTGGTTGAGAGAGCTGAAGACAGTGTGTTGAAATGGCTTGGACATATGGAGAGAATGAGTAAGGAAAGGTTCACAAAGTGGATACATGTGTCAGAAGTGGAGGTAAAAAGGAGGTGAAGACCAAATTGGAGATGGAAGGATGGAGTGAAAAAGACTTTGAGTGACTGGGACCTGAACATGCAGGAGGATGAAAGGCACCTACGGGATAGAGTGAATTGGAATGATGAGGTGAACTGGGGTCGGTGTGCAGTCAGTGGACTGAACTAGAGCATGTGAGGCGTTTGGGGTAAACCATAGAAAGATCTGTGGGGCCTGGATGTGGATAGGGAGCTCTGGTTTTGGTGCATTAAACATAACAGCAGGAGAATGGATGTGATCGGATGTGGCCTTTCGTCATCTGATCTTGGCGTGACCTCACCAACACAGGAAACAGCGATCAAGTATGAAAAAAAGGATACTAAGAAAGTCTACTTGAGAAAAATTAAGCCCCCTTATCTGGTGCATGCTACAGATAGGACTGTCAATTCTAACATAAGCATGGTTTGCCAAATCACAGATGACAAGAGAGATATGAAGACAAGTGAGGAACAAACAGATGATGAAGTGTCAGATAATTTTCAAAGCTGACAGATCCATAACTAAAATTAGAAAAAAACAACTATGTTGTCATTTTAGTCAAGATGTAAAATGAAGCTCAACTCTGGTTCAGCTAGTGCAGGGTTTACAGAATAAAATGGCACACATCTACCGAAGATGAGCTCCAAGCAGTGATCCCAGTCTCTTTAAAGACTTTGGAGGATCTATAGCTCATGTAGGAGGGTAGCATCAAGGGGCCCCTGAATGTTACATTCATTAGATAGTCAAAGTGAGAGTACCAAACTTTTGTGAGTTTATATAGTGTCTGGGAGCAGAAGTTTCCCAGCTTCACAACAAATGAAGGAGTGAGAATCAGTATCTATGCTTTCTTGTATTTTTCTCCTTTTATGGACATCCAATTTGTAAGAGTGAGTGGATAAAATTGTGAAGTGAACAAGTGCAGTAAGTTAATGCATTAAAGTGCAGTTCTGTCTTGCTAAAGGGGAGTAAAATCTTGAAGTGCTACCAAAAAGGCAAAACTCATTTTCAGTTAAAGATCTACATTCTACTCATGTTTCTAGAATATTTTGCTCTTGTAAGCTTTATCACTGTTAATAGTATTACTTTAGGTGATAATTTAAAGGGATGAAAAGATGAGAAAGGCTGTGATAGATGCCAGAGTTGTGAGAGGTTTCTTTGGAGAGACTAACATTTCACAGTTCTTGTAGGGATGAGGATCAGGGAGAAGTGGAGGTATGGTGTAAGGAACAACGGATAGGTAAAAGTGTTGGCAAATGAGTAGCTGAATCAGAAAGAATGCAGAGGAGGAGTATGAAAAGGAGGGTAACCAAAAGCTTAGATGGAAGTGTGAATGTAGGGATGCATTCATTTGTGAATGGGGTGTTTAAAATGTTTAGAGAAAGACTCTTCAAGGCTGTAGAATCAGTAGTTGGATCCAAGGTCATAAGATATAACAATAAAAGGGGAAATGCATAATGGACATATGATATTAGAAAAGCAGTGAAAGGGAAGAAAAAGACATATGGTAGATATCTCAAAAGGAATGTACCAGTGGAAGCTAAGCAAAGGAAAAGAGAAGAATATAGGATGTGTAAAGGGAATGTTAAGAAGCTGATAGAGTGAAAGATAAAAAGAATAGATGAAGACTCTGGAAGAAATATGAGTGAATACTTCAGGGTAAATGAGAAATTGTTGTAGAAGGAGGTGAAAAAAGGAAAGAGCTGGATGTAAGAGTGTACATGTTAAAAAGAGTGGTAAGGATGGGGAGTTAATGAATCAAAAGGAGGAAGTGAAAGGAAGATGGAAAAGAGTATTTTGAAGAACTGGTGAATGTGGGAGAAGGCAAGGTAGCAGTTGGTGCAAGCATGGGTATGGAAAATTTAAGGAGGAGGATACAAGTGCATGGGCCAATACCAAGAAAAGAGGTAAAAAGGGCAATAATATGGTTGAAGTTAGGAAGGCACCTAGAGTGAATGGGATTATGGCAGAAATGTTGAAGTATTAGGAAAAATTGTGACAGAAAGAATGCATTTGATATGTAATTTAGCATGGAAACATGATTGTGTCTGAGGATTGGGTGAAAGCTATTATTGTTCTATCATTCAAAGGAAAAGGTGCTAAAGACGTATGCAGCAACTGTAGGGGAATAAGTCTATTAAGTATACAAGGAAAAGTTTATCCAAGAATGTTGATTGATCGAGTTATGGAAGTCACTTAATTCAGGATGAGGAAGGAGCAAGGGGGTATAGAAAAAGCAGGGGATGTGTGGATCAGATTTTTTTGGTGAAAATTTGTAGTGGAAATGACTGGGGAAAAGTATCTGGTGAAAGGTAAGATGATGTATGCAACTTTTATAGATCTGGAAAGAGCATATGACAGAGTCAGGTGGAATGCTTTATGGGATGTGTTAAGGATATATGGGTTAGGAAGCCTTCTGCTGAGTAACAAATGCAGGTGAGGCAGAGCTGTGTGATGTCACCTTGGCTTTTTGACATATATATGGATGGAGTGATAGGTGAAAGCAAATCTAAGCAAAAGGGGTGCAGAGTTGGAGTGTGGTGATGAGGTATGGTGGCTAGTGACATGCCTATTTGCGGATGATACTACATTGTATGCTGGGAGTGAAGAGGAGTTGCACAAGGTTGTAAGTTTCTTTTATGATGTGTGTAAGCATAGAAATTTGAAGATAAATGCTCACAAAAGTAATGTAATGGTACTCTCTACCTTCTCATGTCTTTCCCAATAACTATGACCTGGCTCATTTCAAGAGACATGTTTTTCACTTTCTCAAA
>JAYMFT010122283.1:0-13231 GCA_038088735.1 Panulirus argus | reverse complement strand
CCTTCTATGGTTCAGTACAATACATGAAACTTCTACTGTAGTATAGGCCTAATAAGTAAATAAAATCTGTTTAACTCACCTTTGCATTTCATTTCTGTTGCAATATCCTTCCATAAGGCAGCAATGGCATCACGATCTTGGTACACAGGATCACTAGGATCATATATAGCATGTCGTTCTCATACTAAATTGATGAGGATGTCCACTAGCATGGTGCTTACTCCTCGGCTGACTTGCCTTGACTGATGAAAAAATGGGTCCAAACCAATCATTGACTGAATCGCCAAGAATCGGCATGATTTGAATTGACTCGATTTGCCTGGAGTAAACTGTTACATTGAAACTAGTGTGGCAATTGAACACACTTCATGAATTGTGTTGATTCTTCATGAATTGATTCGAATCGATTCGCTTGGTGTAAACGCAGCCTAAGGATCTGGGAGACAAGGATGGATTCAAAGACTCTGGAAATGGTAGATTTAAAAGCAATAGGACAATAGTTAGAGGGGTAAGAACGGTCACCCTTTGTAGGGATGGGATACATCAATACGTGTTTCCATGGAAAAGGAAAAGTTTTGTTTTTTAAGCAGAAATGGAACAGACGAACAAGCACAAGTGCCCTGTACAAGTTCAGAGGCATACACTTTCAGTAAATGGAGATGGATGCCATCAGGACCATAAGCCTTGCTTGTGTCCAGAGAAAGAAGCGCTTTTCAGACAGTCCGAAAAGGGACAGCAGGAAGAGGCACAGAATTAGTAAGAGGAGCATCAGGGGATGAGGGAATGAAGGAAAGTTATGTTACAGACATCCATGGTGAAATTAAAGGACAAACGGGGACCAAAGACACTTGCTTTGTCTATGGGAGAAACAGCTATAGTTCCGTCAGAACAGAAAAGTGAAGGAAAGGTAGAGCAAAAAAAGTTGTTAAAGATGCCTTTAGCTAAAGAACAGAAAGACCTATCAGTGGATGACGAGGAGAGATTATCGCACTTCCTTTGAATAAAGGAACACTTTGCCTCATGGATAACTAGATTGTAGCAATTATGGGCAGTGATAAAAGCTGAATGGGAGCCAGAGGAAGGAGAGTATTTCCAGGCCGGATATGCCTGATCCCTTGTTTGAACGGCCTCAGAGCAGGAACAGTTGAACCATGGATTGGATGAAGTTGAAGGAAGAGGGGATAAATGCTTCCATTTCCACAAGAGTAACCTCTGCTATGCATCTGGCAGAGACAGAAGCATCACCACATAAGAGACAGTAATTTAGCCGAGGAAAGTCAGAAAAGAAGTGACGTAAGTTATTCCAGTCAGCTTTGTTCAGCAGCCAGCATTTAAACTTAGAAGGGGCTGCTGGATGGGGAGGTGCCATTAGAATAGACACATTTATGAGTGTGATCAGATAAACTAATTGGGGGCAAGATTGTGTATTTACAGCAGGATGGACTAGAGGTGAAAAACAAACGAAAAACAAACCCAGAATATTAGGAGAGTGGTCACAGTGGTCAGGTATATGGGTAGGGTGGGAGATAATTTGCTCTAAATCATCGCGAATGGAGAACATGAGGGCTTCAATCCCTCCACTGTCCGTACAGGAGAAATTCAACCATTCCCTCTCGTGAATGTTAAAAATCCCTGAAGTAGAGGATCTCCGCTGGCAGGTGAGAGGATGTTACAGTCTTACAGTCTCATAATCTGCCAGCATCCTTACTACCCTCATCACACAATACTAGTACCCAACCAAAACTTGGAAGAAGTTCAAATGTCAGTCTGACTGAAGAGCCAGCATTAATATGAACAGACTAATATGCCACAAAACCTACAATCTAAGTTAAAAAAAAGAAAAAAAAACTAACTGAATGCTATTTGATAAATCAGATTAACCTATCCAATATCCATTAACACTGATGGATGGATTTTTTCAATGCACATATGTACCCAAGAAAGAGCAGATAGAATCAAATTTTCAGCAAAAGAAATTCAAGAGGAACAGAGGAGAATCATGAAGCTTAGGGGCATGATACCTTGGAAAATCTATTGTGAGCAAGTTTCTACACTTTATAATCGTCATTTACACCATTCATTTCTTCATATCAATTTTTCATTAAGCACATATTTCCTTCACTCTACATATGATGTATCAAAATTTCTCTTTGTTCTCTACAACTAAGGTGGTGCACACAAAAATATCACCCACTCATTGCTCACTGATCATGCTGAAAAATGTTTTACTCCCTATTATGCTTTTATTATCTATATCTTATTTTCTTATTCTTTACTGTCATAAAAATTGAAAGCAAATTTGATTACATAGCTACTATCACTCTGCAGGACAATTTTCTTCACTAATTACCTTCACTTAAAAAGTGTATTTTGTCCATAAATGTTCTTACATACTGTATGCCCTTTTTGTTATAACTATTCACCATTTCCACAAAAGTGAGTTTGCGCCAAGAACACACAAAGAATGGCCTCAATCGTTCACATCCATTCCCTTGCTCTCATGCACAATGCACCAAAACTATACCCCCCTATCCACAACTAAGCCCTACAAACTTTTCATGGTTTTTCCTGACTGTTTCATAAGCCTGGTTCAGCCCTATGACTTTACTCCATTCACATTAACCCTTGCACTCCTCACACCCTCCTGCATCTGAAGACCCATATGCTCAAAGCATCATTCACTTCATCCTTCCAGCTCCTCATTCATTTCCATCTTTTCCTTGTTCTTTTTACTTCTAGCATGTATAACCTCTTAGTAATCCTCTCCTTACTGTCCTTCCTCTGCACTTAACTTTATTCAAAAGATTTACACTTCAGCAGTGGTTGTTGCAAATTCTTCATCTTGCATTCTGCCAATGGGCTTTTAATTCAAACTCTGTTTTTCTAAACATACAGATATTCCTAGATTGCCATACTTTAAAAAAAATAATGTATGCTTAAACTGGGATACAGCATATTGTTACATAACACACCTAAAAAGACATAAACTTACGTAGAGCAATATGAGCTCCTTGGTCTGGGGGGTAGCCTCTTCTGACAGAGTTGATCACACATAATGCCAAAGAATGCATCTTCTTCTCCACAGCATATTGTAAAGTTCGTCTGAAAAATGAAGTACATTGAATATTTTCAATAATAACTATAACAAATTAAGCAAAGAAATGTGGTTACATGAATATCTATCTTTATAATAACATCAACGGAGGAGACTGTACTTTTTTCATACTTGATCATTATTTCCTTATTAGAGAGGGAGTGCAAAAAAAGACGAAAAAAAGGCCACATTTGCTCACATCAATTCTCTAGCTGTCATATGCAATGCACCAAAACCACAGCCCTCTATCCATAACCAGGCCCCACAGACTTTTCCATGGTTCCCCAGCTGAAGCACATGCAACCAAGAACAACAAACTTTTCAATGGAGAAAAGTTTCAACTCCGGTATTGAGAAAATGAGGAAATCAAAAACAACACAGAATACCAGACAGACACAGATGCTAACATAAATCAGTTGAATAATGTTAAAGACCACGGAGTAATAATGTCTAATGACCTTAACTTTAATGAACACAACAAAACAACAGTTGCCTCATGCAGAGACCTTCAAGACAAGGGACGAAAAACCAATGATGATATTCAAGGCGCTAACTCTTTCACGAGCTGAACATAGTTTCATTCTAACATCACTCTACAAGGTGGGTAAAAGTGAAGACTGAAAAGTGTTCAGAGATCTTTCGCAGCCCAAATCAAAGAGGCAAAGGAATCAAATTGCTGGGAATTGCTGAAATCTCCAAGGCTTCTCTCCCTGACGTGCAGATGTGAGAAATATAGAAAACCCTAGAAGACATGGTTCCCAACTTACATTCAGAAATAACATCTAACTGTTGCAACAGGCTTGGAAGACTTTGTAAAACAGCACTTTAGCAAATGATGCTACTGTTTAATATAAGAATGCACATAAACAGATATGAATCCCACAATCAAGAGGATAAATTTCCCAAAGAAGTTCTACAGTTAACCAGGAGACATAGAAAGTAATGTTATCAAGGACATAAGTTATTTTCAGGATAGAATTTCACATTATGCATTAGTAATGTTGATCTACATTGGTATTGTAGAGTACTAAAAACATTCAAAATTCAGAGAAAATAATTCAATGTCTCTCAAAGCTTATATCTATTTTACAATACAATACGTTTTGACAAAAACCATCAAAAGGTTAACATAAGCAAAACTAAATGAGGGTAAAGACCCATCACCTGAACCACCAGTATCTGAGAATGGGGTTAAGCACCTGATGCAGGTATCTAAAGAATGTGGTCTCTGTCCAGATTCCTGACATCATGTGAAGTCAGGAAAGGGGCCATGTTACTTAGAAGCTGGTAGATCATTTGTAGAGCATTGTTCCTTGCATATTTGTGGGATAGATGTTTGAGCTTTATTTCCAAATCATTTGCACTCCTTCCCTGTAAGGATCACCCACATACCTCTCCTTTATCTTTCACTAGTAATTCTACTTAATCATCCCACCACTCACTACCCTTCTTACATGCCCAGCTCCCACCTTCTGAGTACCACACACTTCTTTTGCACATACCAGCACTGCTTCCCTAAATATTTTCCATTCCTTAACCACTCCCCTTGCTTTTTTCACTGACTCCCACCTTTTGCCATTAGACATCCAATCTCTTTTCCAAGTTCACTTGCTTTCACCACCCTTTTCTCACTCATACTGTTTCCTCTTTTCCAAAAAAGCCTACAAATCTTCACCCTTGCCCCTACTACGTATTGATCAGACATCCCAGCAACTACCCCACTCAGCACATTCACATCCAAGAGTCTTTCTTCTGCATGTCAGTCAATAAGTACGAAATATAATAATGCCCATATACCATCTTTCCTACTCACCTACGTACACTTATGTATGTCCCTCTTTTCAAACCAGCCATTCCTAATCACCAGTCCTTTTTCAGCACACAAGTCCATAAGCTGTTCACCATTCCTATTCACTTCACTGAATACCCCATGTCCCCAAATATCTTGTGTTTCCACATTACTCACTCTCACTTTAAATCATCCATTGATGACGTATATGGTGACTCTGCTGCCAATGAAAGGGAGAGCTCAGTTAACAGAGTAATGGCCCTTCTCTTGACCTTTGGAAATATTAGGTATATTCCTATGACCACACTTTCTTGAGTGACTCTGCTGCCAGAGAGAGGGAGAGCTCAGGTGGTAGTGTACTGGACCCTCCCAATACCCCAGCTAACTCAAGGAATATTCCTTTCCCTATCCTTGGAGCTATCCCTTAGGTAATAGGCTGTTGACGGTAGCCACCCAGGGTGGTACTACAGTCCTGTCAGTTCAGTTTCAGTTTCAATACTTTATTCCTTGATAGAGGAATTGGGATCCTAGTGCTGTCACTAGGTACTCCTGTACAATAATACCAGAAGCATCTGACAAGTGTCATGAGTATATATAAATATAACAAAGGGGCTTATTAAAGCCCAAGAAAATTAGGATATTCCTTCAACTCAACATCAATATTATTTACATAAATTGTGTTAGTAATCTCTGATGTGGAACTTTATTGAATGCTTTTTGCTTTTTCAAAATCTAAATAGTAACATCAACTGCTTTACTTTCATCATATGTGGTAGTTAAATCTTTAAGAAAACCAAGCAGATTTGTCAGATATGAGCAGTTCTAATGTCTGGCCAGTATGGGGAGGGTCATCATATCTCCATCAGGGGGTCGTAGAGTGGTGGTCCAGCAGGCATCATGGAAGTGTTGTGTGTGGGGACATCTTAGAAGGAAGTGGACAAGGGTGCAGCTGTCAGGTCTTTTGCATGATAGACAAGTGTGTTGCTTGGGGGAGGTAGGGATGCCAGTCTCCCAAGCAAAATCATACCTGATGATGATATAGGCAGCAATCTCGTCACTTTTCCGTGACCCTTTCCCATAGACATGCGAGAGGTCAGGGAGTTTAAGGAGGGTATCGTATCAGGTGGGCGGGGAGTCCAGGGTGACGGCTGCTTCTCGAGCTTCCCTCTGCTTATGGCGAATTTGGGTCCTGCATTGTCAAAGTGTTCAAGGAACAATGTAGTTAGGTGTGGCCTTGTTACAGCCGGTCTTGGCAAGGCCATCTGCTGCCTCATTCCCTAAGATACCGACATGACTGGGTATCTATAGGAACGTCACAGGACGGCCTGCATCCTGAAGTGTTGATGTTAGCCCTCATATTCGGAGGATAAGATCCTTATTCTCCCTTGATCTAGATGCAATCCCATCGAGAGCAGACCTGGAATTGCAGCAGACATGCAAAGGGAAGAGACAGCTGGTTGTTTCCTCAGCAAGAAGAACAGCAAGGAGGGCTATCAGCTCAGCGTGAGTGGAGGATGCCCCATCAGAGACTCTGAGAGAGAGTTTGATAGACTCAGGGGCATCAGGACAGGAGATGTAGATACTAGCCCTGGCCCTGCCTGTAGCAGGGTCAAAAAAGCCATCAGTGCAGAGGACGGCCCTACCTAGGGACCATTGGGTTATCCTGGAGAGGTGGTATGCGCAGAGAACAACAGGGCTCATGTGGGATTTCGGGAGTGGTCCACCGAGGGCAATCACCTCAGGATGAAAGTCCAGCCATGAAGGGGGAGACGAACAAATAGCAGGGATGACAGCAACATCAGGCAGTTGGTCATGATCCTGAAGGGTTAGGATGAGTGACCCTTGCCACTGTCTTCTAGATGGAGGTCAGCCTCAGAAAGCAGGAGTCAAGTTGGCCTGGATGTAGTTGCCTTGTGGATGTTGCAGAATGGAAACGGCAGTTTTTAAGTAAATCTCCTGAACACGATCCCATAAGGGGGAAAGGCCAAGTTTGGTGTATAGGGAAGTATAGCGTGTCCACTGAAGGGCCCCGAGGATGATATGAGCAACCTCCCTCTGAATAACTTCGAGACGGTTGACAGCAGTCTGACTAATGTCGACACATAAGCGGACAAATGACTTGAACATGGTGAGAAGTACAGGGATGGTGGCATCAAGGGAACCCCTGCACATGGTGGCGAGGGGAGCGAGACACTGACAGCATACGTCCTGAAGGTAGTGGACTTCAGGGATCTGACACCATGTGCGAGTTACATAAACTCCCAGGTATTCTCTGGTGTGTTAAAGTGGTGCCCGGAAAAATCTCACACTCTCCATATTAGGACAGCTGGTCTTACTTTATGTTTCATCAAAACAGGACTACTGGTCTAATCCTGCCATCTTCTCTTTAAAAGCATCATGCATCAACTCAGATCTCGCTTATTTTCTTCACATTAGTTCTCTTGTCATCTCATCTGCAAAATCGCTTTTAAATGTAATCATGATAGAATTCAACTAACTTACGGCCCCAAGTCCCCGGCATAATGGGGTGCTAAGAATCTCCAGGTTGCCGCTTGGCTCTACTGCCAGTAAGAGGGAAGACTCAGACAGTTATAGTACCGACCCCTCCTGCAACCTTTCCCTCTCTAATAGAACTGCAACTTTTTCGATTCACTATGCCAACATTCATGGTTTTTCTAGTAGTCCCTCTTCTGTTGAACACCATCTGTTTAGTACCTTGCCTTACATTTTACTTCTCTCTGAGACCCAATTATTCAATGATGATCTCACTAGCCCCTTCCTCATATCCAGGTGCAATCTCCACTCATGATTCCAATTCAAAGGTAGTTTCTGTGCTTATATCAACATCAACACACCTATAGCTCAACTAAAGGACCATAAGTCCCCAAACTTTGATATTATCTGGTCCAAGGCCTGTCTCCCAACTACCACTATATCTACCTTTGTTCTCCTACTGCCCTCTTAATTCTACAAATTCTATAACATTCTTCCACTATCTAAACTCCTGCCATGAGGCTGTGACATCCTCTTACCTTCAAGCCGAGAATCTCTTGTTTAAGAATTTCCACGTTCACCATCGGAAATGGTTGAATTCCTCCCATATGGATGGTAGGGGGATCAAAGCCCTCACATTCTTCATTCTCAACGATCTAGAACAAATCATCACTCATTCCACCCATATTCATAAACACATTGACCACTGTCTAAGTATTCAGGATCTGTTTTTCACCAATAATCCTTTGCACTATAGCAACTCAATCTTGTCCCCCACTTGGTTCATATGACCACACTCTCATAAATGTACCTATTCAAATGGCACCTCCCTCTCTAAACATAAATATTGGCACTTCAATTAAGGCAACAGGAATAACTTATGAAAATTCTTTTCTGACTTTCGCTGGGTAAATTACTGTCTCATGAGGAGATACCTGTCTCCATCAAATGCATTGCAGAGGTTATTGCTGTGGGAATGGAAGCATTTAACCTCTCTTCCTCCAAAACAACCGCTACTTCAAATCTATGTTCCATCCATTCCTATTCTACAGCTATACAGGCAAGGGATCAGGTACATTGGGCTTGGAAAAACTCTTGTTCCTTCAACTCCCATTTGCATTCATCACTGCCAAAAAGCAAAATGTTCCTTATTCAAAGAAAGTGCATTAAACTTTCCTCTTCATCCACTGATAAGTTTTTCTGGTCTTTAGCTAAGGGCATCACTAATAACTTCCCTCACATTTCTATTATGACAGTACTATAGCTGTTTCTCCTGTAGACAAAACTACTCTTTGGTTCTCTTTTCTCCTCTAACTCTACCTTGGATGCCTAACATTCCTTCACCCCATGATATTCCTCTTACTAATCCTATGCCTTTACCCGTAATCTAATCTCTTTTCAAACTGTTTTAAAAGCACTTCTCTCTCTGGGCACAAGCAAAGTTTATGGACTTTATGGCATCCACCCCTAAGTACTGAAAGCGTGTGCCTTCTAACTTGAATCTGTTCTAGCTTGTCTGTTCTGTTTCTGTTTAAAACCTAGAACTTTTCCTTCTTCTTAGAAGCATACATTGGCACATCCCATCCCTAAGAAGGGTGACTATCGTAACCCCTCTAACTATCATCCTCTTGTTTTGACATCCTCTATTTCCAAAGTCTTTGAACCCCTCTTCAACTTCCACATCCTCAGACATCTTGAATCTCACAGTCTTCCCTCTGATCATCAGTATGGTTTCCATAAGGCAAGATACATTGGTGATATTTTTTCCTATCTTGCAAATGTCTGGCCATCATCTCTGAAAGATTTTGGGGAATCCTGTGTAGTTGCTCTTGATGCATCCAAAAGCTTTTGACAGGGTATAGCATCGGGGTCTCACCTCTAAGCTCCTCTCCGTCACTTTGGTTCCTCATTTCTAGCCTCCTCTCCGGCTGATCTATCTCTGTGGTTACTGATGGACCAGCCTCTCCCACTTTCTCCATTAACAGTGGTGTCCCCCAAGATTCTATCCTCTATCCTACACATTTTTTCCTTTCTATCAATGATTTCCTTTCCTCTATAAATAATCAAATGCACTCATGTGCTGATGACTCAACATTGCATCCCTCCAGGTTCTTCAAATCTGTTCCTTCTTCTCTCACTTGATCTACATCTCATTTCATCACAACTTCCTTAAAAATTCAGACTTGGAAAGGATATCTTAGTGAGGAAGATGAAATCTGGTTAAGTTTAATGTTCCTAATGTTCCCAAGTCCTAGTTTCTTACCATCACAACTGAAAATTCCTCTCAACTTTTCTTGCTCCTTTGACAGATCTGCAATTCCACCTCTTGACTCAATGAACATACTGCAACATCCATTCTATAGAAATCTTGGAAACCTCACATTATGGAAATAGCTACATCTGTCTCTAATAAACTGGAAGTCCTGTTTAGAAGTCAAATTTTCTTTTCTTCTGAACAGTTGCTCTGTCTATACAAAGGATTGATTTGTCTTTGTATGGAGCATTGCTCTTTTTCTTTCACACTGGAGGTTCCACTCATGGACAAAAGTCTAAATCAAGGTCAGACCTTAACTGAAATATAGAGAGGATTAACAATGAGAAAAAGAAGAAACAAGGGAAAGTATCCATGAATTTTGGAGGAGGTGAAAAACCTGTCTTATAAAATATGCCAGGTCACTGGGACAGACATGAGATGGTAGAGAGTTCCAAAGCTTTGAGGTGCAGATAAACAAATTGACTTTCAAAATGACCCAACATTGTGTTGCCGATGGTCACACAGTAATCATGTGACATAGCAGCTTGCCAAGTGTTGCATGGTCTAGCTAGTGGTGGGGGCACACAAGCAGCCAGATCTTGGGATAAAAAATCACAGTAATACCTACAGAAGAGAGAAAGTAAACCAACAATGTGGTACAGGGCAAGTGGGTCAAGTTTTGAAGTTAAGCTGGGTGAGTTTGATAAGTTGGACCATTTTTGACTCAACTCTGTCAAGTACAGATGCAGTGCTTGAACCATCCCAGATGAGGGAGCAGTACTACATACAAGGATGGATCAATCCTTTATATAAATGGAGCAGCAGTTCAGAAGAAAAATTTCGACATCTGAACAGGACTCCCAGTTTCTTAGAGGCAGTCTTAGCAATTTCCATAACGTGGGGTTTCCAAGAAAGGATGGATGTTACAGTAATACTAAGTATGTTCATTGAGTCAAGAGGTGGAATTACAGAACCATCAAAGGAGAGAGGAAGTTTATGAGGAATTTTCAATTGAGAGATGGGTAGAAACTGGGTCTTGGAGGCATTAATCTTTATCAGATTTTGTGTACACTACTGAGACATCCTGACCAAGTTTGAGTTTATTGAGGAAGTTGTGCTGAGATGAGATACAGATCGAGCAAGAGAAGAGGGAGCAGAACTGAAGGACATGGAGGAATGCAGTGATGAGTAGTCAGCGTATGAGTGCATTTGGTTATTTGTGGAAGTGAGGAAATCATTGACAAATCGGAAAAAAAAGCATATGGGACAAAACAGAACCTTGAGGGACACCAATGATGATGGAGAAAGAGAGATAGGCTGATCCATCAATAACCACAGAGATAGATCAGCCAGAGATGAAGCCAGATATGAGGGAGCAAAGTGAGTTAGGAAAGTCAAAGTTTAGAAATGTAAATCCTATGCTACACCCTGCCAAAAGCTTTGCATATGTCAAGGGCAACTACACTGGATTTCCAAAAATCTTTCAGGGATGATGACCAGACACCAGTAAAATTTCACCAGTGGATCTCACCTTATGGAAGCCATACTGATCAGACAGAAGACTGTGAGATTCAAGATGTCTAAGGATATGGGAGTTGAGAATGGATTCAAACTTTGTAAATGATAGATGTCAAAGCAACATGATGATAGTTTGAGGTGTTAGAAGGGTCACCCTTCTTAGGGATGGGAAGTAACAATGTATGCTTCCAAGAAGGGAAATTTCTGGTTTTTAAGCAGAAACAGAACAGATGAGCAAGCACTGGTGCAAGTTCAGAAGCACACTCTTTCAGTACAATGGGATGGATGCCATCAGGACCAGAGGCCTTGCTTGTGTCCTGAGAGAGAAGCATTTTTCGGACAGTCCGAAAACAGATTACGATAAGGGGCATAGGATTAATAAGACGAGCATCATGGGGTGAAAGTTTGTTAAAGTCATCCAAGGTGGAGTTAAAGGAGAAATGGCAACCAAAGACGGTTGCTTTGTCTATGGAAAAGACAGCTGTAATACCATCAGAAACAAAAAGTGAAAGGGTAGAGCTACAGAAGTTGTTAGCAATGCCCTCAGCCAAAGATCAAAAAGATCTACCAGTGGACGATGATGATAAGTTATCACACTTCCTATGTACGAAGGAATGCTTTGCCTCAAGCATAATGTACCTGCAATGATTACAGGCAGTGGTAAATGATGAATGGGAGTCAATGGATTGAGAGTCTTTCTATCTACCTATCTATCTATCTATATCTCTGATGCCTGTTCCCTTCTGGAACTCCCTCAAGTTGGTGGCCATGACAATAGAGTCTCCATAAATAGTGAACTCCATTGTTGCTTCTTAGCCTTTAATGCCTCATCCTTAACAGGCTACTGGCAAAGGGCAAGCCTAGCCCAGTTTTGTAGAGGATCCTACCTAATGTTCCTCCTGATAACTTCTACCTACCACTCCTGCCAAATATTCTTACCAACTACTTCTACCTAATGTTTCTACCTAAATGTTCCTACCTATTATTTCTGTCTATTGCTCCTACCATTTTGCCAAAAGGCAGGGCTAGCACAGAGTGCCACATAAGAAAATCTAAGGTTATGAAGAATGAGCAGTGTAAGTCAAGTGCTGTCAAGTGTTATGTATGACAAGGAGAGATTGTATGTCTCTGGACAGAATGCCCAATAAGCCTGATCCTTTGGTGAAAGGCCTCAGAACAGGGAAAGCTGAACCATGGATTGACAGAAGAGTTATCTTGGAGGAAAAGGGATAAATACTTCCATACCCGCAAGAATAATCTCCACAGTGCATTTGGTGGAGACACAGGCATCACCAAATAAGATGGGGTGGTTCTAACTCTGCATCCTTACTTGACAGAGTTGAGTTGAAAGTGGTCTGACTAATCAACTCTCCCAGGATAACTTTTAATTTTGACCCACTTGCTGGTCCACTTTCCCTCTTCTATATATATTATTTTGGCTTTCACTCCCAAGAGTGGGCTGCTTGTGTGCCTCCACCATTAGCTAGACTGACCAATACTCTGAATGCTACTGCATCACATGATTACTGTGTAGCCAGTGGCAACTCAAGGGTGGGTCGTTTTGATAACTGTTTCTTTCTCAAAGCTTTGGAATTCTCTTCCAAAAACTATGATCTTGCAGTTTTTAGAAGACTAGTTTTACATCTCCAAAATTTGTATGTACTTTTCCTTGCCTGTTCTTTTTCCCTTTCCGTGCTCTTGACATTTCAATTAAGGCCCAGTCTTGATGTGGACTTATGCCCATGAATGGAGCCTCCAATGTAAAACAAAAAACACTATCCCATACAAGTCCTTCATCCTCCTCCAAGTTCAGGCCTCTCTCACTCAAAATCTTTATCTCTCCATCCTCCATTTCCAATTAGGTTTCCCCCTACTTTTCCCCTTTACTTCTGATACATATATCCTCTTTGTCAGCCACTCACTCATTCCCTCCATATGTCCAAACCATTTCCACACCCCCTGGATCTTTCTTTTATATGTTAACTGAGATGGCACAGGCAGCTGAGGCCCTAATCAAGGCCATCCAATTAATGCTATATATATATATATATATATATATATATATATATATATATATATATAT